>CM076581.1:621776145-622030825 GCA_034641835.2 Pinus albicaulis
ATTATTCAACGTTGTTCACATGTGAAATTACACAACTTCACTTTGTTAAACACTTGCATAATTACCTTATGCTTTTTCATATTTTGGATTTGAATATTTAAACACTCTTTCACTCATAATTGTCTTCGATCCTTTAATATTTTTTCTTTAAAAAATAGAACGCTCTATCCATTAATCTATAAAAGGTTTGAGTACCCTTGATCAAGCCAAAAAAGCTCAATTTCCCTAGACAACAAAGCCAATAAAGGAGAATCATGTCCCTTAACCATATATGTCCATGGAATATCATAGAAATTTTTTTAATGATCTAGGTAAGAGATGTAAACCAGCTGCAATGAGGTTAGTGTACGCTACGGAATTGAGTTTTTAAAACTCCTCACAAAACACTTTTCCTTCACAACAGAGATCAACCTTGGGAATTAGAAACATACATACTTGCACAAAACAACAACGAAGTTTTATAACATTTGTAGATCAAACAATAACCCAAACCAACACAGAAACCCACACAAAATGAGAACACGCAAGAGTTCTTTCCGGAGGGACCCGCACAGCTCTGACCAATCGTCAGTAGTCACACTTCACCCAATATTCAAGTTAACTTAACACGTTAAAGTCTATTCCCCACGACTTGCAATTTTGTGCTATGCTAACACGTGTCTTCCACTTGGCATCACAGAACTCTTAAATTACCTTGTGATGATGCTTAATGCTAACCATTAAACTTTTCGATGTGTGATCACCACTTTCAATCTTTGTTGTTGCCTTCTGCTAGATCTGATGGTCCACGCAACTCCCTCTCTGTATCACTTCACATCACAAGTTATTAAACTTAACTTGCAAAATCTCTTAACCGAGACTCCTATTCTCTACGATATGTGATTTCCTTCATCTGTCATGTGATCTCTCAATGTTGATCGGTGTTGGATCAAATGACCCTTGTTGTGCCTGCAAATCCGATTGATATATGATTTGCGGTTAACACAATGTTTCATTCAACAAAGGAACGTGTAGAACTAAGTCCTCATCGTGCGGAAAATCCGATTAGATTTTCTTGGGGTGCGATTTAAATACATATGTTCGACTTTCAAAGAGGTTTTAAATAAATAATTTAAAACAAGGAACCCGATCAAAGCAAAAAACACTTAGAATTAGTTTGGAAATGAAATATTGTTTTAAAAATAGAGATCCCGATCAAACAAAAAACACTTGGAAATAATTTGGAAATGGAAAACATAGAGCCAAGCCCTCAGATGGTTGATTTTTACATTTAGTTATGCTTCTATATTCTCTCCTTTCTCTCTATGGATGGAAGAACCTCCCAATGGTGGATTTGGTTCATTTTTTATGCCTTTCCCCAAAATCCCCATATGGTTGAGAAACTGTCAATCAGTTTCAAAACAGTTTATTCAACTAAAAACTTAGCTAATTCTAATTTAACCATTCTTTTATTATGCAAATTATAATGGTTGAGTTAGCCCAAATTAATTAAACAAAGTAAAATGAAATTCAAAACGTCTTCTTCTGTCCAGCAGAAGAAATCAGCTCGAATTGTAGCCTTTCAGTTGGATGTTCCTGCATCAAGCTCCCAAGGTAAACTAAATTCATGTCTCCTATCCATGAGCTCTTCAATAGAATACCCTACGCTTTGAATTTGGGCAGCATCCAACCAAGAACAATCCTCCAGAGGATGGTCCTTCCATTTGACTAGGTACTTTAAATATTCTTTGTTTCATGTCTTCCTGGCCACCTTTGTGTCCAAAATTTGTTCAATCTCCAAAGGTTGTGCTAGAGACATTTTTTTAATCCATGCTCTCTCTTCTTCCTGGGTGTCCCATTTTCATCTCTCTGAACTGTCTCCTTCATCAACAATAGTGTATGGGTACATATCTGCCACATTAAAAATGGGTGAGATTTCTACACCCAGAGGTAACTACAACTCATAAGAATTTGCAGAAAAACTTTGGAGAATTATACAACGCCTGATACTTTTCATCTTTAATTTGTTGTATTCGTCTTTAGGAATCCTCTCCTTATGCAAATGTGCCAGTACCAAGTCTCCTACTTCGAATTGTACTTCACGCCTTTTTAGATCTGCTCGATGTTTGTATTTTTGGTTACTTTCTTGTATTTTCAATTTGACCTGTTCATGTATATCGTTGATTGCTTTCGTGAAATATTCGCCATCATAACTTCTGCGTTGTACCTGACCCAAATCCCACAACTCCAATACTCCACATGGGTGCATTCCATATAGGATTTGGAAAGGACTTATGCTCGTGCTTCTTTTGGGTGAGTCATTGTAAGCAAACTCTGCTTGTGCAAGCACACAATCCCGCTGTCTGAAATTTTCACCAATAAGACTCCTCAGCAGATTTCCTAGACTCCTATTCACAACTTCAGTTTTCCCATATGATTTTGGATGATAATCATAACTAAAATTTAGTTTGGTATCTAACTTCTTCCACAATGTTCGCCAAAAATTACCTGTGAAATTTACATCCCTGTCCGAGATGATGGACTTCAACAAGCCATGTAATCTGACTATCTCTATAAATAACAAGTGTGCTACATATGTGGCATCACTCATCTTTCTGCATGGAATGAAATGTGAAATTTTAGTGAAACGATCCACCACCACCATGATGGAATCGAATCCCCACTGTGTCCTTGGTAGACCTAAGACAAATTCCAAGCTGACTGAGTCCCATGGTCTGTTTGGAATGGGTAAGGGTGTATACAACCTTGCATTCTGGATGCATCCCTTTGCATGTTGACACACTTTACATCTGATTACGAATCTTTGTACATCCCTTTGCATTCTCGGCCAATAGTAAAAATGACTCAGTTGATCCAAAGTCTTATCTATGCCGAAATGTTCGGCCAAACCTCCACTGTGTTTTTCCTGGATTAAGTTCTCTCACATTGAACATTATGGAATACACAACTGTCCTCCTATGAACAACAACCCATCCTGCATGTTATAGTCCAACCATGGAATATTTTATCTCAACACTGGATTCTGGAAAGCTTCATAAGCTTCCTTAAAATTTTCATCCACTTCATACAAGTCTTTGAGATGCTCAAATCCCAACACTTTCACTGCGCTTTCTTGTAAAATCAGACTTCTCCTGCTTAATGCATCTGCTACCTTACTGGCCTGACCACTGAAGTGTTTCAAAAAAAATGTAAAACTCTGCAAGTACTCCACCCACTTCCCATGTTTATGATTCATATTGTGCTACTGCATAATATATTGCAACACAGAATTTTCTGAAAAATAAGACAAATTCATTATCCAACAAATAATGTCTCCAGTGCTTCAACGCTTGGACTACTGCATAAAATTATTTGTCATAAGATGTATACTTCTGCCTGCTCTCATTTAACTTCTCGCTAAAGTATGCTACTGGCTTATCTTCTTGGTTGAGTACTGCACTAATGGTTGTTCCACTGGCATCACAACGAACTTGGAAAAGTTTGTTGAAGTCTAGAAATTTTAAGATTGGTTTTTCCGTGATATTCTTGTTCAAAACCTGAAAAATCCTCTCAGCAGATTCTGTCCAATGAAAATGATGATTTTCCATATTAATGGTATCCAACATAGGTGCACAAATACCACTGAAGTTCTTAATGAACTTTCGATATAAACTTTCCAATCCATGAAAACTCCTTACTTCAAACAAAATTTTGGGAGATGGCTAGCTAACTATGGCTGCAACCTTCTCTGGGCCCATATTCAACTCATTCTTAGAAATTACAAAGCCTAGATAAATCAATTATTTCTTGAAAAAATAACATTTTTTTAAATTCATTAACAATTTATTTTGCTGCAATTTTTCTAGCACATACCTGACATGCCAAAAAAATTATTCTTTCGTCTTGCTGAAAATAAATATATCATCAAGATATATAATCACAAACTTACCAATGAATTCCTCCAACATCTCATTCATCAAACACATGAATGTGCTGGGGGCATTGCTCAGCCCAAAAGGCATGACTAGACACTCATATAAACTTTGATTGTTCTTGAAATATATCTTCCATTTGTCACCTTCTCTAATCCTGATTTGGTGATAGTTGATTTTCAGATCTATCTATGAAAAGTACATTTCTCCACTCATATAATCCATCATATCATCCATCCGAGGCAAAGGAAACCTATACCTGATTGTGATCGTGTTTATCACACGGGAATCAATGCACATCCGCCATTCACCCCCTTTCTTGGGAGCTAAAATGGTCAGAACAACACAAAGGCTCAAACTATCTTGAACTATTCCTTTATCCAAAAATTCCTATACTTGCTTCTTGATCTCTTCATTGTCTTTCGAATTCATCTGGTAAGTAGCCTTGTTTGGCAAACTGGCTCCTGGAATAAAATCAATATGGTGACTAATGCTCCGCTTCGGTGGTAATTTATCTGGTAGATCATATACCACAATATCACTAAAATTTTGCAGCATGTCCTGTATTTCCACAAGAAAATCAGTGATTTTTGTATGCATCAATAATATTCTTGGCCTCTGCACAACTATATAATTCACTTCATTCTCCTCAATATGTCGCAAAAACTCCTTCCCGCCTATCAGCAGTGTTTTAGTACCACTGGTTTATGCAGTCTCTTCTTCTTTCATGGGGACTAGCATATGCTTTATCCCATCCTTCACAAATCTGTAACAATTCTTTTCCCCATCATGGACGAACTTTCTATCATATTTCCATGGTCTTATCAACAAAACATGGCACATGTCCATAGGCATAATATCTCAATTTATCTTGTCCTTATACTTGCCAATGTGAAACTCCACCTCACATTGCTCATCAACCAGCAGTTAGTGTCCTTTCTGCAACCAAGACACCTTATATGGAGTCAGATGCTTCGATTTCTTCAAACCCAATTTTTCCACCATCTCAGTGGCTACCAGGTTATCAGTAATTCCACTATCTATAATCAATTTGTAGCATTTTCCATATGACTTACACATAGTCTGGAATAATGCTTTCCTTTGTTTCAGGTTAGCCACCTCCTTAGTTGGTTTTAGTAAAACCTTTATCAACACCAAGGCCTCTCTCGTTTCAGGCACATTATCCACCTCTTGTGGTGTTGCCTCTACTTCATCAGGTTGAGCAATATACGCTCCCCTCTATCTAGTTGGTTCATTTTCAGGACATTCAAAAGACCTGTGTCCGCATTTGTGACACTTGTAACACTGGTAGTTATTTCCTCTACCTCTGCTATTACCTCTTCCTCGTTGGTATGGCCTTCCACCTCTGGTGTTACCTTTCTTCTCAGTCTATCCTGAAGTCTTCGAACTACTGCCTTCTTCATCACTATTGGCAGTGCTACCTCTTCCAAAGGAATATCCTCTTCCTCTACTGGAACCACATCCTCTTCTTGAATTTTTATTCCTGGTAATATTTTCTTCTGCCTTCAAAGCACACTGGTATGCCTCCTCTATATTTTCCAGGGAAATAATATTGATCTCATCCAAGATTTCCATTCGTAGACCATTTACAAATCTTTTTGTCTTCTCAGGGGTATCTTCAACATACCCAACCCTCAAGTTCAATTTGTAGAACTCTTGTGTATTCCTTTACAGTCATTTTTTTCTATCTTAGGTTCGACACTTTTCTGTGAAGGGAAATTTTGTAATATTTAGGCAGGAACTCGCTTTTCATATTTGCAATCATCCTATCCCAACTCCTGATCAAAGGCTTGTTCATTATTCTCCTTTCTTCCTACACACTATCCCACCATAGTGCGGCGTGTCCTTTCAACTGAGTGAAAAAAAAAATATTATTTTCCTATCCTCACTAAGTTCCTCATACTCAAATTATTTACCTAACTCACTTATCCAATTCAAAAATGATTCTGTGGATAAACTGCCATCATAATTGGAGAGCTCTAGTCTTGGCTTGCTGCTAGCCATCAAAAAAGATTTCAGTAGTCTGATTTCTGGTGGCTCATCCCCTGGCTCATTTAGTTGTGCCTCTGGTTCCTCATCACTGTCATCTCCTCCTTCAGGATCCCTACGCCTTCCTGTTCCACTGCTGCCAAACGTGCTGACAACACTCTAATTTCTTCGCGCAGTTCTTCATCTGTTGCTCCCCTTGCAGCCCTTCCTCGACCTCTTCTTCCTGCTTCAGCTCTTCCCCGACCTCTTCTCCCTACTTCCATCTTCACTTAGGGAGAAATTCTTTCCCTAATATCAATTGATGAAGACCAGATGCAATTAGGTCAAAGAGCGCTGTGGAATTGAGTTTTTAAAACTCCTCAAGAAACCCTTTTCTTTTGCAATAGAGATCAACCTCGGGAGTTAGCAACATGCATACTTGCGCGAAACAACAATAGAGTTTTATAAAATTCACAGATCAAACAATAACCCAAACCAACACAAAAACCCACACAAAATGCAAACACGCGGGAGTTATTTCCGGAGGGACCTGCATAGCTCTGACCAATCGTCGACAATTTCACTTCACACAATATCCACGTTAAATTAACATGTGAAAGTCTATTCCTCGCGACTTGTGATTTTGCGCTGCGCTGACGTGTATCTTCCACTTCACATCATAGAAATCTTAACTTACCCTGCGACAATCCTTAATGCTAAGCCTTAAAATTTGTGATGTGCGATCACTGCTTTCAATCTCCATTGTTGGCTTCTAGTGGATACGACGGTCCGCGCAACTCCCTCTCCATATCACTTCGCACTGCAAGTTATTAAACTTAACTTGTGAAATATCTTAACCAAGACTCCTATTCTCTGAAATTTGTGATGTCCTCCATCTGCGATGTGATCTCTCACGTTGATCGGTGTTGGATTGAATGACCCTCGTCGTACCTATAAATTCGATTGATATATGCTCTATGGTTAACACAATGTTTCATTCAACAAAGGAACGTGTAGAACTAAGGCCTCACCGCGCCTGCAAATCCGATTAGATTTTCTTGGGGTATGATTTAAATATAGATGTTCGAATTTCAACAGAGGTTTTAAATAACTAATTTAAAACAGGGAACTCGATCAAAGCACAAAACACTTAGAATTAGTTTGGAAATGAAATACTGTTTTAAAAACATAGATCCCGATCAAACACAAAACACTTGGAAATAATTTCGAAATGGAAAACACAAAGCCAAGCCCTCATATCACTGATTTTTACATTTACTTATGCTTCTCTATTCTCTTCTTTCTCACTATGGATGGAAGAACCTCCCAATGGTGGATTTGGTTCGTTTTTTATGCCTTTCCCCAAAATCCCTATATGGTTGAGAAACTGTCATTCAGTTTCAAAATAGTTTATTCAACTAAAAACTTAACTAATCCTAATTTAACCATTATTTCATTCTAAAAATTACAATGGATGAGTTAGCCCAAATTAACTAAACAAAGTAAAATGAAATTCAAAACGTCTTCTTCTGTCCAACTAAAGAAATTAGCTCCAGTTGTAGCCTTTCAGTTGGATGCCCCTGCATAAGTAAGTTATATTGTAATGGATTGTTGGTAAATTTTTAATAATAATAATTATAATTATTATTATTATTATTATTTTAAATATATAATTCACTAAAAATATTGAATATACAATTATATTAATTACATTATTTTTATATGGTGTTCATAATTATTATTTATTTTAAAAATACATATAAAATATATGAATATGAAGTATAAAATATTTTAATAATTTTAATATATAATTAATTATCCTTTTCTACCACATTTATGGTTTTAATGAGATATACACATGGTTTCATGAACAAGTTGTAGTTGAACTCTTTTATAGTTTTTTTTCTATGATTTTTTTCGAATTCGAGAGGGATTTGTTAGAATTATAAATTTGAGTTGTAAAATACGCATAATTCAAGTGCTCCGTGGGTTTTTTAGCATGACGGATTTATTTATGCATTCAAAAATACATTTTAAATAACAAAAGATCACATTTTTTCCAAAAAATATATCACTGAAATCAAGAAAAAATGTCAAAACATAAAATAGTTAAATCATGCAAATAATAAATTCATCATTAGTTTTATGAATATTTATGAGAAACAATAGCTTCCATTGCTTGTTGAACTCACAATATTAGAAAATGAAAGGTACACTCATGTCCATAATCTATATTAATGTATTTCTTCATAGGGAAAAAGGGTCATATTACAATATATTGACTAAAAGAATAGATGGAAATATATTATTGATAGAGGAGGAAAACTTTCCCGGCCCCAAATTTCTAGTCACTGCAAAATTTTATAAACAAGGATCTCAATCTCATAGATATGGAAATTCTTCTTACTATGTAATCATATTTCAATTACAACATACTTTGACAATTTTGTAATTATCAAGGTTTGTAAATATTTTCCACTTAAAATCCTCAAACTGAAGGATTGGTATTTTTCAATTTGGTATATAGTGATTCATATGCATATGATCTTCAAGGGCACATATCATGGGGTGTCCCACAATTTTTTCTTCAGTGATCAAATTGATAATTTGCAGGGAATGGGTGAGGCCGATCCATCCATGAATTCCTACTAAGTTGAAAACATTAAGAAATCCTACCTCCCTCCAACTTCATTAGAAACTACATCTGTACAGGATGATCCCATATCTTCCCTAACTAAGGAGCTTCATTTTTTATAGACAATAGTTATTATAACCAACTAGTATGAGGGTGTGCAATTCTTCAAATTGATCAAGAGATTTCCAAAGAAAACTCAATGAATGTCAAGAAAAAAAAATGTATTTGACATATCTGAGTTTGGCAAGAGGTTTTTCAAGGCATGATAAGAATTGGTGCCATCTGCATATTTACATAAAATAATGGTGAGATTCAGTGTCAATTTAGAGCTGCAAGTCCCCCAAATTGATTGAGAACCCCAAATGAGTTCCTAATGATATGATCAAACCAAAACTAACTATACGAATATTAGAATAGATATCGTCATGGAATGTATGTCTAAAATAAGGTGTCCTTTTCTATTCTAGTAATAATGGAAGAGTAAACATAGGCATTTGGTTTACAATTTTTAGAGGATTTTTCCTCCTCCTTCCTGTGCTTTGGTGTAACTTATACTTACTTAAACTTAGTAGCCCACTCATAAATTCATTAAATATGATGTTAATGGAAATAAAATTGTTTTGTAATTCGAATCAATCCGAGATTGTTTTTTTATAGTTTTCAATCAATTCTAAAATGATTCCTTAAAATTGTTAGGTTAATTTTGACTTGGGAATGAGTCAAAGAGTTTTAATTTTATAAGCACAGGTTTCAAGTTTATAAGCATGAGTTTCAAGTTCATGATTTTTGTGGTCCATGGTACTTATCATAGTATTTAATATAATGAATCCTATAAATAAACTTGGAATCCTTCATTGTAAGGTTTAAAAACTGAGCAAGTATTCGGCTCACTTGTCCATAAACTTAGAAATATTTTGTCGAAGGGTATCAAAATTTTAGAATTGGTTTTCCTCAAATATTTTTCCAAGAAATTTGTGTACTGTTTTTTTTATGTTATAATTAATTATATGTGTATTTATCACATGATTATTACTAAAATATGGTATTAGAGGCATGGTTGCAAGCTATTTCATGAGGCTATCATGAAAATGGTAAGGTGGAATGAATCAAGTGTGGATGGATCCATTGGTGTGTTGGGTTGAAACATTGAGAATAAATAGATGGTCAAACCCATTAACATATTTATGTAGGCCATATAGTTGTATGGACATGGGAACATGGCTACATATTGAGGTCAAAGCAATGGAAAGATGAGAGGATGGTGACATTTATAAGTGCCTAGATAGCAATAAAAAAAACCTTGGAGATAAATTTTTATTACAATTGCATGTAAATGGCCATATGATTGTAATACCTAGTTAGGCATGCATAAACATGGTAAAGTCTAGGGGGTGAATGTGAGTTTTCTAGATTCGACTCGAAGAATTTTCCTAGGTTAAGTTTAAAGGGGGGATTGTTGAATAAAATAGAGTTGGTCATAAAGTCAAAGTTCCTAGGTCTATAATATGTGGTTTTCAAGTACATAGTATTGGTGAAACATGGTATTTAATGTAATGAAGCCTATAAATAGGCTTATAATCCTCCATTTTAAGGTGCCAAGAATTGATTGGGTGTAAGGCTCACTTCGCTGACATTTAGTGATGTTTATTACAATGAGAACTGTCATATTCATGATAGAAAAATTAACAAAGTGTGTACTTATTAGAAAATATAATAAAAACTACAGTAATCAAACTGAATCATAACATTGTGCCATTTAATAACTTTAATTCCATTTTTTGGATTTTATGTATAAATAAAATTAATTAAATGAGAAGTTTACAAGACGCAACTTTGTCTCATAGTTTTTGTTGTTAAACAAGAAATGGCTACACTATGGTCTTGGTCAAAGAAATTTATGCTATCTAGTAAAAATATTAAGATGGTATAGGATGGTAGGTGTAGGAGGGTTACCATGTGTTCCAAAGAAATAATTGAAACATCATTTTCTTCGGGTCTTAGTATGTCATCTAGTAATTAAGTAGAAACCTAATTTTTATTTCAATATTTGAGGATAGCCAATGATTTTTGTATATAAACATTGATAGTGGTGAGAGATTCAAATACTATCATGGGAAAGATGGTATTGAATATTTCTCCATTTTATAATCCATTAGCTTCAATTTTAACTCAAGTAAAACAAGAAGCTCTTAAATTCATCAACATTAATTCCTTCATGTGATTTGGGAGTATAACAATTTTGTGGATGGCTTTTCTCATCAAGTTACATCGCTAAAAGAGGTGGTCTTCAACGCTAATGGAAATGTTTTAAATCAGGCCATTTCTTAATTATTTTAATATGAAGAGAAAGGAAAAAAATAGGAATTTAAGGCATCACATGATAGACAACATGGTCGCATAGTTGTATAGCAGGGGGAGTAATGAGAAGAGACTAGAGACCCCTCTTTGCATGCCTAGGCTCTCAAATTTGCACAAATTTGAACCCATTAAAGGATGTTTCTCCCTTCAAGGTGGGATTATGGCTCCTTGGTATGGAATTTGAAGTGGAAACCATAGTTATTATGTTTTTCGGGTAGTTTGGAAAGTCTTGTTTGTTTGATTAGGTTGGAGTGTATGTTTTTAATCTCTTTAAGGATTACAAGTAAGCACTATTCTTTGCCTTCTTCCAAACTAGGAAGACTTGTATTTGTATCAAATATCTTAAGCAACCTCTCTAGGTGTTCCATTTGTTTACCTAAAAATAGTCGCCTGAGAAAAAATTAATAAAATAATGCCATGTCGACAATTTTTTAATATATCATTTTTATTATTTTACTTTTATCAAGATTACCCAAATAAATGCTACATTTATCAAATAACCGTATATATATTTTATATTTAAATTAATTTACTAACACAATATTTAATCAAATTAAAATTTAAAAAGTAAATTTAAATTTAACTTTAAATTACCCAAATTTTTATTTAAATTTAAATTACTCAAATGTCACTTTCATCAAAATAATCGTATATATATTATATTTAAATTAATTTATTAATACAATATTTAATAAAATTTAAATTAAAAAATAAATTTAAATTACCCAAATAAATAGAATTTTATCAAAATAACTATATACATATATTTTATATTTAAATTAATTTATTAACAAAAGATTTAATAAAATTTAAATTAAAAAAGTAAATTTAAAATTTAAATCAGTTACACATCATAAAACACACTTAGCCCATATTTTACCTTTCATTAGAAGTATTCTTGATATTATAACTTTTATAGAATAATATATTAATTTTATTTTTAATATCTAAAGTATTTTTGGGTCACTTGGGCACCATTCACACTTAAGGTAGGTAAATTATATTATTAAAAAAATTGTAGGTGGCTAGTCACACATGTATCTCTTTTTAATTTTAAAGAATTTTGGTTGGCTTACACATTATGACATGGACATTCGTTGTTAACCTTTTAAAGTCAAATTTCCTCTAATGAGGCATTTTATGTTATTTGGAAACATAGAAATTATAGTGCATGACACTACTCAATTTCGGATCTCCCAAGATTGGATGGTTCTAACCCTTTTCAATTTAGGGAGAGTTTCAACCTTTGGCTTTGGGAGCTCTATTTGTAACCTTATCTCTCCTCTAGTAGATTAAGTTTGTTTTTTCTATTTTTCTATTCAAACACGATCAAGTCAATTTTGTTAGGTGGATGTATAGATAAATAAAGCATAGAATAAATCCTCTAGGTTCTCAAGGTTTTAAAGTTGAAGCAAAGCCCCTGGATAGATGGTAGCACAAAGAATTGATAGGTGATTTTGTGCCTTGATTATAATTGAATTAGGTGTTGTGGGAGATGATACATGTCCTAAGGAATCAAGAGGAGTATATATATATATATATATATATATATATATATATATATATATATATATATATATAAACAAAATTTCAATATTCATAGCTACAATAAAATGTGAAAATCAACACTAGTCACCACTTGGAAAGCAACAATATGGACATACTTGTTTAACATAAGTGGTAGATATTTAATATCAAGGAAAGATGAAAAATCCTTAGGAATGTAGTTATTAATTTTATTAAGGGGGATTAATCTTGGGCTTCAAATCTAACGCAATTAGCTAATTCAAACTTTGAATTGTTGAAGGAAGAAGAGATGGTGCGCCAACTAGCTAAAGTCATGGAAATCATAATGCTAGACAAACGTAATGGAAGTAGAAATGGAAGAAGGAACCAACCATTATAAATTCTACAAAATTTTATGTTTTATAAATTCATTAGAATTTTAAATTTATTTGGTTAAATCTATACCACAAAAAAATTTAAAAGTTTTGTGCATATCTAAATAAGCTTTATTATAATTACAATTTTTTATAATGAAAAATCCCTTGATAAAAATTTCTTTAACAACCAATTTTGATTTTTTAAAAAAACTGATGAGTAGATATTTTTTATAAAATTTGTGCCTAGAATGCAACAAAAATTGGAAGATTTACATCATATTCTAGGGTCATATTCTTTGACATAAGAAGACAAATTGAGAGTTTCTACATAACTAGAACCCTGACTATTTTCTACATACATCTTTCTCATGAGTTGTCAACTATAGAGCCTGCAAAATTGATCACAAAGTAGAACAATTTTACAAAAATTGTTATTCACCAAATGAGGAGTCAATTTACATAGCTTTTGCTTGATCTGTACTTGCATTTCCATCTGAATTCTAATGTATTGAGGTTGTACTTGTTGAAAATAGGTTCTCCAACTGGCTATGAAGGGCATCTATTTCTTCATTTTGATGCTTGATCTAAAGTTGGAAGCCCTACATTCTTTCAAATTGTTCTACAACCACCAAGGAGAGTTAGAGGAGTAGCTCCAAAAGAGAATGGAAAACTATTTTTTCATTAATAAGAAGGTGTAAGAATAGGGGGGACTTTGAGAATCCCTCTCCTCCATTTTCATGTCCACTATTGTCCATCATGACCTGTAGAACTGGATCTCTCCAATTCCAAGCATTGTCACTAGGCAAGGCAATCTTAAATTCCATATTTCATGCCAAACATAATAGGGTTTGAACACCAAATGCATCAAGGAAATACCAAGGATTGACAAAGACCGTATGAAGAGAATTAGAGAGAAGGAAAGATATCAAAACCCCCCTGGGGCCAAGGAGACTAGCATAGTCTAACTATTGTGCGGAGCCACGAGTTGCTAATATGCACCTTACTCAGACAATCACATCCTTGGTCAATTTCCTTTGCAATTTTCCAAAGTTTGCGTAGAGAAAATTGTTTCCTCCTTTGATTTCCAAGGCCCTGAGGGAAAACTCGGTTATAAGAGAAAATTTCAATGAGTCAACCCTAGCCAAGTCACGCTTCGGTGCTAGACTCTCATCTAGGCTTGTGGGCTCAAAGATATTTGTGAAACATTGAATAGGTGGATCCATACTATCACATTGTTTCGAAGACCATCAAACTCCTTTAAATAGATAAGAACCTAATATAATTCATTACTCTCCTCCATGAATGAAAATATCAAGCTTTGTATCTCTCACACAAACATCATCATCCCTTCTTGTGTGATCAATGGATCTATCAACATAAATTGTTGGAGATGTAATGTGCATAATGGGAGTTTATGAGTCAGATCCTGCTATGTAGTCTCACCCTAGTCGATGTACAAGGAGGCATGTGGCTTGCACTTTGGCCCCATTCCACGACCCAAGGGAGCCTACCATCAGTTATAATGAATAAATCACATATCATTGATTGAACCAGAGTCACATTAATGCACTAGAGGTGGACTGTCAAATCAAGATTTTCCTTCTTGATTCTAATGTTTTTATGGAGTGTGTACATATATACCCTTATCATTTTCATTGTTAAGTCATGGAATGGTTTTCCATCCTTGTTTCCCATTGATATATATTTGTCCCTTCCTCAAATTGCATGCTTCATTAGCTTGTTTTCTAGCCTTAAATTTTTGGCTCCTAAGAATATGATATAATATTTTATGCTGGAAGGAACCCATGATACTTATGATTCTTTGAAGGAGAAGATTTAGCTTATTCATCTTGGGAGTTGTACCTTTATGTAGGAATTGAATTCTTATGATGGAGTCCCCAAAAATTATAATCCCTTAGATTCCTTTTTCCTTGGCAAGCCAAAGACCTAGAAGGAGCCCGTACATCTCTTCTATTGAAATTTGAAACAAGAAACAGTGAAATTTGCATCCAGAAACAAAATCTAGAAAATGGCACCCAGAAAAGGGTTACCATGTGAGGCTTTTGATTTAATTATCCTTAATTAAATGAAAATAAAATTGTAATCTTATCTCATAACAACTTGTAATAGTTAACTAAGTGTGATAGACTTAGTTATCTTAAGAATTTCAAGTTGAGGGTCAAAGGATAGGCATGTATAATGGCTCTATTATTAACAAGGTCCAGTTGTAGTTGTAGCACTAGTGTGGTGTGAGTGGGATCGGTTGACTCACATTAATTGAGTTAAAATCAATTTAACTAGTTCTAACTGATTGATGAGCTAGTGGAAGATCAAGTGAATTAAAATAGATTTAATTCACAAGTAGTGATCTACCAAGTAACTGATGATTCACTATTAATAACTACATGCATGTACATTCTGATGGAGATATAGTCGAGACAAAGCTTTAAGACAAGTAAATTATCAATTGTATTTTTGGCGAATTGCCCAGGTAAATTTATAAAGTTAGAGGAAGGCTCCATAGGGTTTGCGTAGTCAAGGAAGGTTGATTATCCTTTTTAATAGGGATTAATGGCCCAGGGATTGCGTGAGCAAGGCTGGGCTAAGGAAGGACTGAGAATTGGCTAAGTGTTGGTCAATTTTGCCTAAGAATTGCTAGATAGTTTTGAGAAGGACCAGAGTGTGAGAGTCATGATAGTGTATGATTTTCTCAGTGTGATAAAGCATTTTATTGTTTCATGATTCTTTTACTATATAAAATATATGATAGAGGGGTTTTGAGCAAGTGTTTTCCCCAGATACATCTTGTGTTGTGTGATTGATAATTCCTTTCTCTTACTTGTTGTGATCGAGCGATCATGTTTTATATTCCGCAAATATTGTAGAAGGATTCGGTATCTTGTTTTAGTGCATTACATGATCGGATTGAATCCATTGATATAATTTTTACATGGTATCAGAGCAGGAATTATTTGGGCGGCGAGTTTGCAAAGAATATTTGAATATTTGGATGATTTTTTTTCAAAAAAAATAACATATTTGGATTCCTTGAGAAACAATACCCAAATTGAAAAAAATCATCCATCGAATCAGAGCTCGGATGAGGGAGATATTTTCGATTTAAAATCATCTCTTTTTTAAGAAAAAATTGCGACAACGAGACTATTACAATGTGCGCGAGTTAGAAAAGGAAAGAAAGCCAAGGGAAATAAGTCCCAAGGAAAAGAGGGAAAGGGAGTCTTGTCCAATATCATATGTTTTCACTGTCATGAGCATGGGCACTATTCTTCAAATTGTCCACAGAAGAAGGCAAGATAGAAGGATCCTGCAGTTGCAGTGGGTGAAGCATTAGCTTCATAGTTTGAGATTGATTTTAATCTCATTGCATGCATGGCCAACGCTGCAATGGGATGCATGTGGAATCTAGACAGTGGTGCCTTTTTCCATATGACGAGGAATAGAGATCTCTTCAGTGACTTGGAAGAGAAGGAGCTCCAACATAACATAGAGTTTGGAGATGATGGGAGGTATAGCGTGACCGGCATAGGTACAGTTACCTTTCAGAGGGATTCTAGCTCCCCTCTCAGACTAGTAGATGTTTTGTATGTTCCAGGCCTAAGGAAGAATATTGTCTTCATAACAGTATTGGAAGACCATAATTATGAGGTGATGTTTATAAAAGGAAAGGTGTTTATTAAACACATAGCCATGGGACAGGTGAAGAAGATTGGTTCAAGAGTCAAGAATGTGTATGCTCTCTAGGTTGAGGATGCATGTAAGGCTTTGAGGAGCAAAGCAGTGGTTAATGAATTGGTGGTTGAGAGGGGGAAATCGTCTCTCAAAATGAAGCCTCAGAAGCAATCGTAGAAGGTTGTGGAGCATCTATAATTGGAGAAGTAGAGAGGAGAGTGAATGGAAGAGTCCACTCAAGCAGAGATCTCCAGGAGGGGGGAATTTTGAGCCAGATGGGCAGAGGGGTTACATGCAACTATACCTCCAGGTGTGAGGTGGGGAAATGTGCAGATATGATCCCAAGAAGAAATTTGGGCAGTGTCCATTGAGATGGTGCGTCTCATGGATCGAACCTAGCTACGAGGAGCCCAAGTACAACAGTAGCAGGAAGGATCAGTTGGATTGATGCAGTCAGATGTCAGGAAGACAGAAATCAGAGTGACAGGTGTCAGATACTGGAGTGCATATCAAAGTTGGAAGCAATGCAAAGAGCATAGATGCAAATGTCAGCAGCAACACAGAATATGTGCAATAACTAGTAGTAGTAAGAAGACTCTGATGACAGATGCATTATGTTGATTCAATTGTTTGGAGGCTATTCAATTTCAGGAGAGTTCAACACTAGAGCAGTGTTGCATGAAGAACATTCCAAAGGTACCAGATCAGGACATATTGATTCCTTTCTTATTGAGAGGGAGTGTTGAAATTTGCAACAAGAAACAGTGAAATTGGCCAGAAACAAAATCTAGAAAATGGCACCCAGAAAATTTTACCATGTGAGGCTTTTGATTTAATTATCCTTAATTAAATTAAAATAAAATTGTAATCGTATCTCATAACAACTTGTAATAGTTAAATAAATGTGATAGACTTAGTTAGCTCAATAATTTTGAGTAGAGGGTCAAAGGATAGGCATGTAGAGTGATTCTATTATTAACAGGGTCTAGTTGCAGTTGTAGCACTAGTGTGGTGTGAGTGGGAACAATTAACTCACATTAATTGAGCTAAAATTAGTTTAACTAGTTCTAATTGATTGATGAGCTAGTGGAAGATCAAGTGAATTAAAATAGATTTAATTCACAAGTAGTGATCTACCAAGTAACTGATGATTCACTATTAATAGTTGCATGCATGTCAATTCTAATGGAGACCCAGTTGAGACAAAGGTTTAAGAAAAGTAAATTATCAGTTGTATTTTTGTCAAACTGCCTAGGTGCAGTTATAATGTCAGAGGAGGCTCCATAGGGATTGCACAGTCAAGGAAGGTTGATTATCCTATTTAATAGGGATTAATTGCCTAGGGATTGTGTGAGCAAGGCTAGGCTAAGGAAGGGAAGATAATTAACTAAGTGTTGGTCAAATTTGTCTAAGAATTGGTAGACATTTTTTAGCAGGATCAAAGTGAGACAGTCAGGATAGTGCAGGATTTTCTCAGTGTGAGAAAGCAGTATATTGTTTCATGATTATTTGACTATGTACAATATATGATATAGGGGTTTTGAGTAGGTTCTTTCCCCATATACATCTTGTGTCGTGTGATTGATAATTCCTTTCTCTTACTTGCATGTGATTGAGCGATCATGTTTTATATTCCACAAATATTGTAGAAGGATTCAATATTTTGTTTTAGTACATTACATGATTGGATTGAATCCATTGATATCATTTCTACATGGTATTGGAGTTATGTTAGAGATTTTCTACATCTTCCATGTTGTTTGTTTTATTTCAAAAACCCCAGGTGTACATGATTTCTTGTTACTCAACAAGATCCAAAAGGATCCCTCCCCTTCCTGTTGCCCCTTATCTGAATTCTCTATTATCGCAGTAGAGTCAAAACCATGCTACACATTGGGTCATACTCTACCTTTGTAGGTGGTTTTGAGTATCGATCTTTGACTCCAACCTCTTCTAGGTAAACGAAGTCATCGAGTGGAAGTGGATAATTCTTCGACTCAAATTCTTCGATCACACACACAAAAGTGAAAAGGTAGTTAAAACACTTGAAATAAGGGACAAGCTTAAAGGAAAGGAGAAGTGGCAGCGGGCACAGGCATAGGTCTTTAGCGAGCGTGAGTGAGCTGGGGGCCTTCCATGTGTGTGTCCTTTTGGCTGGGCCAATCAGTGAGAAGGAGGCGATCTTAGTCCATCCCGTCAAAACCAATCGGTTTTGTTTGCATTAATTTCTATTTCCTTTTTACTAGTGATTGGTGCACCTGATGCACTTGAAGCTTTCCTTACAGCTTAATTTATGATGAGACACAAATAATTATAGTCTATAGTTAATGAATTACCAACACATAAATTTATATGTTTGTTATTAGTTTTATTTTGTTGCATAATCTACTTGAATGTATGCTTAAGCTAAAATCACGTAGTACTTTCAATTTGTTAGTGTATAATTTGATATATATATATATATATATATATATATATATATATATATATATATATATATAATTACTATTTTTTAAATCTCACAAGTTAACTCCATATTAAGAAAAATATCTCTCTCTATATATGATATTGAAATATTTTACTTAGCATGCATATTCAAATATTATATTTATACCATTCATTAAATATTTTTTTCTTATTTGTTTTTCTCTTTATTTATGTATATATCAAGTTAAAATTGAAATATATTAATTGATATAGATACTCAAATATTTTGTTTAAAGATCACATATAAATATATATGCACTTGATATTTAAATATATTAGTTAACATGGACATTAAAATATTTTAATTAAATTTTACACTAAAATGTTTTTAAATTGTGAAAAAATTACATATTCCAATAAGAAAATGCAAATACAATTTTATTTTTTTAGTTACAATTTTAAGATCTCTCTATCCATATAAATAATATAAACTTATTATTAATATAAATGTATTGCAATATATTTTAAATACATGTTTTAAATATCTTTGAACTCTATTTTAAGAAAGAAAACTACTTCATACTAGTTATCAATATAAAACTAACCAAATATTATTGTACTAAGATGCACTTTCAATTCAATAATATTTGGTTAGTTTGGAAGAGATTTTTTAACATAAACATTTTGACTAGGTTAAATAAAAATAAATAATATAAAATAAAATAAAGGCTTGAGGGAATCATTATGAAATGCCTCGTGGAACTTTGATGTCTTCTAAATTTGAATTACACATCTCTTCCATACTAGGGTATATTACAAGACATATGCATTTTTTAATATAAAATGCAATATATAAATTTAATAGATTAATTTAATTTTTTTTTTTTTTGAAATTAGATTTAATATTATTCAGTTTTTAATAATTAAACTTTTTAATATTTGAAAATATCAATTCTTAAAAATGGTATTCAAAATTGTATTTTTTTTCAAAGAAGAATGCAATAACTTTCTATTAATAAAAAGAAAAATTACAAGAGTAGATGCACTAAGTATTCAGAAAAGTCCCAAGGGGACCCAACACCATGACACACCCAAAGTAGCATAGTTACTGAGAAATAAAAAACTAAAATTACACTTTTCCAGATACATTAGGCTTATATTTTTTGTTTTTTTCTTTTGGACTTTTTGCTAGCCCTCAGGAGAAGGAAAAATAGTAATAATTGCCAGCACATTATTACTAATAGAGTTTGGGGCATCTTTATTTGAGTCAGAACTCTCAAATATGTGAGAGTGCTTTGTACCCACAAAGACTTGATTATTGTTCTTCCCTCCAATTGATTATCATGGATCGAATGAACTAATATAGTATTTGGTTTCTCTTCAAATTTTTGATGTTCTTCCTCAACTTCTTCTCTCTTTTCTTGATTATCATGTTGTTTTTCCACTTCTGATGGGATCCATCCATTTCTTCATCCTCATCCTCTGAGGATGGAGGTCTGGAATTTTCCATCCTTTTTTCTTTTGTGGTTTCTTGTTTGTTCTTTTCTTTGATTGTATGCATGTGTTTTGCAAATTTCCTTTTTGATGACACGCCATGCATCTGAAGGCATTATTTTCAAAGTCTAATGCTTGTATCCACTTAAGGTCTTTGTGTGTTAGGAGAATATTGTCTGGCAAGATTTTTCTTAAATACATATCCATGCATATACGGGCGAATGTGAAGATCCATTTGTCCATTCTCCCTCAGTCCAACTTCAGGAAACTTCTTAAGGAGTTCCCAATATATTCTAATATCTGATGGTGCCAAAAAGGGAGCAGTTGGTTATGTAACCTTACCCAAACTGACATTTTTGTGACCACCATTGAGTTTTCATCAAATCCATTACGAAGAGGCTTGCCCTTCCCTAGAACCATGGTCCCTCATTTATGATATTGTTCTAATATTTTTGGTTATCAAACTAAACCACAAAGAAAACTTTTATGCACAGATATATATCACAATCTCTGGTCCAGTTTAGGTAGATCCATGCATTTAGATCTTCATATTTGGGCCAATATCCATTAAAACAACAAATAATTGCATTCACTTGAAGAGAATTGAAGAGTCCATTTACTTATGGTAATTCAATGTCTAACTCTGGATTTTTTTCATTCTTTTCTACAATATAGGGACTTGGTATTGACAGCTTCGGTATTTGTATGTCCTGTGTAACAACTTTGCCTCTTAATGCATCTTTGAAAGAAGCCTAGCCCTTGTCTACCGATGAAGATCTAGCTGGTGTGCTTGCTCTTGAAGCACTGCCAAGTAGCCTTAGATTTAGGGTAATGGTAGATTTCCTTTGTATATTGTAGTCTTTCAAGTGTATTTCTCCCTGCAGCACTTTTCCAGAAAAAATCAGAGTCTATTTTGAAGTTGATATACCTAGATAAATGTCTTTCGGAATAATCACATTAAATTTTGATAACGTGATTATTCCGAAAAACATTTATCTACATTATGGATCGCAAAAGTATTAGATCTAACATTGATATACCTGTTGCATTTTGGTCCTTTTGTTTTAGATCTGTCACAAGATCGGAATCCTGAACCCATAAAATTTTTGACTTCCCAGAAATAGTTTTTATGAAAATCTGGTATTGTGGCTCCGGAAGAGAGACACACCCTCTGCCTTCGATGCTTGTTGTTTGAGGCCATGACCCCAGATTGCAATAACTGTGGACATAGCTCGCACTGGGACCAAAGTGTGTAGTACCAGAGGGCAAAGAGGGCAAGCAAGTGGGCATCTCCCTGCATGACAACCACATAAATATGGTGGGTCACATATATAAAAGATGAAACCCCAGTACTCAATTGGACATCGCAGTAACCAAAATCCTCCCAATTATATGTTTCCAAAATAACTAGAGTAATAGAGCAATAGTAAGAAAAAACATAGCAATGGAGGAGTATTACCCTCGTAGGTCTGGTCCAGAGGTCCCGGCTTGACCTCTCCTTCATTAAAAGTTCTCCCTCCACACTAGTCGTGTTACTCATAGCCTTATTTCTGGAATAGCGTTCAGCCGCTTGGGAGAGATAGGTGGAGCAATCATGCACCGAGTAGTGGCCTCTAGCTTCGGAAAAGGCCCATTACCCACTGTGACCCAACACCCTTTGGATCGTCGCATGTAAATATTAAGAACTTCCACAATGGTGTTTGTGAACCTTGGACACTGGAAGCGCCCCGATCCATACCACAAAGCACAGGATTTCCTTCGCCAGACAGACGCAGGGACAGAGGTATTGGGGGCCATGGCTCTCAACCAGTTTTCTGAGTGTTTCAGCTACCAAGAAGGCATTCGTAACTCCCCCGACAACCGCAACCCGTAGGGTCTGAACCCCTATGGTTTGCCGTAAATCGAAGCCCTCGATTGCCGATAGTCCAGGGTGTCTCGACCTTTTCAAAATCCTCCAAAGACGAACTCAATCACACAGAAACAGTCGACCCTCTCCAACAACACTCTGACCGTGAACACAAAACCCTTCTTGGTATCAAAAATTTTTCTGCCCTCGGAAGAAATTTATTAAAATTGTATTAATTCAATATAACTGAAGTTTAATATATTATTTTTAAATATTTTATTACCAATATTTTATTATTGGTCACTATTTTAATTATTAAGTTGAGATTAATTCTACCATTCTTTTAACACAGATATACTAATGTTTTGCAAAAGGTAAATTAACAATATTAATGTTTTTTAAGTAGAGGGGTTTCTGCAGTGCGTTATATTACATATCATTTTTGAGATTCAACTGCATTAATTTAGTCATTCATCTATGAACATTTCCACGAGGATTAATATGCTTATCAATATTGATATGATAATCTCATATTTCATTAGCCTTAATTTAGTAATACTTAACCCTTAATTCATTCATCCTATTTAATCATGAAACCATTAAATCTCTAGTCTTTAATACACTACATGATGCAACACCTATTAAGCCCAATCCATTATTATGAACCAATTAATATTTAACCCATTACCCATTAAATTAATAAGCCAACATAACTCCAATCACTAATCTATTAAACCCCTTCACCATTGACCCACCAGCCAACACACTCTTTAACCATTGATCCATTAACAACCGATTTCTCTAATCATCGATGAACCAACTAAATCACCCCTTCACTACCTACTTATTAGAATTGACTATGGTTGATTAAAACCATATCCACTAACCAACATTTCAACTCAATCACCCCTTAACTACCCACTTATTATAATTGACTATGGTTAATTATAGTTAATCATGGTAGATTAATATAATTATTTATAATTTTAATGCTACCAACCCACTCATACATAACCCACTAACCCATAAATCTTTAAAAGAATGCTCACTACATGTGGTTATTAACATTACTCATTACAAGTGTTTATTTGGTCAAGATAGATGAAACAACCTTTCTCATCCCAATTGGGAAATATTATTTCAATCAAAATTGTGATTTTTTGTTGTTTAAAATACATTTTTGAATGGATAAATGGATTCAGCACCCTGAAAATCCTAGAGGCATTTGAATTCTACAAATTAAACAACTTAAACTCAAGTTTTTAAAAGCTCTGCTAGAATTTGGTTAAACTTAATTTAAAAAATATAAACCATTTCGTCATCATTTCATCTATTTGTTAGACTAAGCCAGTTTTTTTCAATTAGAATTATATAAATAGTTAATCTAAACTGTTTATGCCATTTTTTTAATATATAAGTTACACCTTTAAAATAAGGTCAAATATAATAAATTCTAAATACCAAAGACTTTAAATTTTGTTAGAAATTTCCGGAATAATAATAATAATGTGTAAACATGTGATTTATACATTTTAAATAATAAAAAAATAATAAATTCATCAAAAGAAAGAGGAGTTTTGAAATATCTTTGGATGGAATATTTTTAGTTTGGTGAACCCTAAAAATACACTCCTCTATACTGTTCTATACTGTACGATGGCATTTATTATTTTACAGCAGGATATATATTTACAAAGACCTTTACAGGGCCGAAAACCTTTACAGGTTAGAAAAGGAATCGTTTCGCTGTTCTATAGTTCATTGAACTAAAAACCAAACTGCACGGCAACCTTGGCTCTTATGTTTGTATAATCGAATGGGGACACTTTCGCAAAGGTAACCATTACCGACCGTCGGTAGTGTTTTTTCGACAAAGACAAGCACAAAGAATCTTCAATATTTTCCACCGAAGGCAAGTAGCCTCGTTTCCCTGAGGGCCTTTTAAATTTAATACCCTCCACTATATTAACCATTTGATTTTTGTTTTTAATCAAGCTTTCGCGGCCAAGATCAAATGTTGAAACCAGAGGCAGCACCTATTTTCCTTCTGTTTCTGCTCGCGCCACTGCTTTCTGGTAATACCCTGCTCTTCTGTTTCTTCTGAAAAAAAATTATTCGGCAAATGCGAATAGATTAATTGGGGAAATTTGGATATGTATTGCAGGTTGTGGCGCCACGGTGTTCACTGTGGTTAACAAATGCCGAGAGACTGTGTGGCCGGGAATGATTCCCAATATGCCGAACCAAGAAGCGGGTTTCGTCCTCCAGAACGGGCAGTCGCGGACATTGAAGACTTCGGCCTGGTCCGGCAGAATCTGGGGACGCACCGGCTGCAAATTCGACACCTCCGGCGCCGGCTCTTGCGAAACAGGGGACTGTGGGAAAGTCCTCAACTGCAACGGCGCCGGCGGCGAGCCGCCCGTTTCGCTGGCGGAATTCACACTGGACGGTAGCAGCAACCACGATTTCTACGACGTCTCTCTCGTTGACGGCTACAACCTGCCGCTCGACATAACGCCTTCCACTGCCAGTAGTTCTGCATCTTCGAATTCCAGTACCAGCACCACAAATTGCCAAAGGGTGGGTTGTGACAGTGACCTGCGCGACAGCTGTCCGAGCGACCTGGCTGTGAAAGCCGGTGGCCACGTGGTGGCATGCAAGAGCGCCTGCGCTGCCTTCAATACGTCTGAGTATTGCTGTACCGGGCAGCATGCGAATCCCAACACTTGCCAGCCGAGCCAGTACTCGGTGGTTTTCAAGAAGGCCTGTCCAACTGCTTACAGTTATGCGTACGATGACCGGACCAGCACTTTCACATGCACATCATCCTCCACTGATTACACCATCACCTTCTGCCCCGGCGCCTCCTCCGCCTCCTCCTCCTCCTCCTCCTCCTCCCCCGCCTCCGCTTCCGCTTCCACCTCCGCCTCCGCCTCCGCTTCCACCTATTCCGTCTCCTCCTTTGGGTAAGCACCGATCCAAAGACAAATTTAATGAATTAAATTTATATTTTCAATTTTCAATTTTTTTAATTATCATATAAATTTATCATGCAATGTATTTTTAAAATTAAAATCCATATGAGTGAAGGATATATATATATATATATACATATATATATATGTACACAAAAAGTTAAATTATATCTAATTCCATCTTATCTTATCTCTTTGCAGGTTAAAGCTTCGAAAGCAAGCGTACCCACTCCATTTATTCGAGTCATTGATCTTTATGAATATTTTTATGCTTTTGTAAATAGTTATTTACTTTAATGTCTTTATTTTTACAATTATTTCTTTTGGTGCTTTTGTAATGATCAACCATGGAATAAAACTTGATTGATATGTTTTTGGTAAAGATGGAATCATGGTAAATGTGTGATTTTAAATAATTAGTACAAGCATATACATTTACAACTCATATAGGACTGTATTTCGAAGATATCAAAATGGTAAAAATTAATAAAAATCAAATTTCAATTTTCGTTTTATCACGTGTTGTGAATAAGAATTAAAATCCATTTTAATTTTGGTGTGAATAATAATTAAAGTTTGTTGTGGGAATTTAGTTTTTAAATAATTAATTTGCGTCTCTAGATTCCTTCTTGAGTAGTTACACACTAATTGTCAATCCAACAACGACATGATGTTTTTTTTTGTGAGATGTGTTTGTATTGTTTTATTGGGAGTCTTGAATATGTTAGCTATGTACTTCTTTCTTGAATCTTAGTAATACCTTGAAGAACTTCTTTCTTAAATCTTAGGAATACCTTGATGAACTTCTTTCTTGAATTTTAGGAATATCTTTTTTTGAATACCTTGGGAATATATTGATAGAGAAATTTCAAATAAATAAATAAATATATTATATATTAATTATAAGATATTTTTTTCATTTTTTTTATATAAAGTTGATATTGAAATATTTTGTTGATGTCAAACATTGAAATAAACATTTTATTTATAGTTGGCATTGGAAGTTAATAATTTATGTTAATAGGGTAATAGGTATGTCTATTTTGGAATAGGATTTCCAAAACTATAATTCAATTATCAATAATTATGAGGGATTTTATTTATAGTTTATTAGAAGTTAATAATTTCTATTAATAGAGTGATAGGAATGAACGACAGGTTTTCAAAATCCTGAAATTTCACAGCCATAATCCAGATTTTCAAGATTTCTGTCTAAATGTTTCAGATTCTTGTCCGAATTTCTGGGTTATTTTGTGGGTTTTTTAGACTATGACTTCTAAATTATTCTGTGTAGTATTCATAAGTCAAATGTTGATATTTATCTCAAAAGTGGTTATGTCCTTCCTTCCCTTTTAATTAAATTGATTAATTTTTAAAAATGTCATGTATAAACATAAGTTATGAAGATTTGAGCATGTGGTATTAATAATCCATGTTATTACATCAGAGCTTATTTATAGATTAAGAATCTTCATGATAAAGTGGGGGTGAATCTCTAAGCTTATTACGTGTTTTTTACAACGTATATATGTTTAACCCATATATTATTTATTTTGGCTTAGTCTACTTTATATGCGAATTTTTTCTGGTTCTATTTATGCATTCAAAAATGCATTTTAAACAACAAAAAAGCTATTTGTCTTTAAGTTAGTCTAAGTCATTTCCTTTTAGTATAGTAATAATAATAATTTAAAATAAAATTATAATTTAGCTAGTGTATAGTTTGGAACAAGGCTTTTAGAATTTCAATTTAATTATTAATAACCCATGAGGTGTAGACCAATTGGTTTTTGTGGGGTTTAGTCTACTAAATCAGTTTGCTTCTTTTCATGGAATCACTAGATGAAATGCCCTTTTTAAGGGCATTTTTTCTTTGGTTTTATTTATCCATTCAAAAATGCATTTTAAACAACAACAAAAACACAATCTTGCTTGAAATTGTATTGTGAGATTTTAGTGAATTCTCGTGGAAAATAAATACTATTTGTCTTTAAGTTAGACTAAGTCATTTCTTTTTACGATAGTAATAATAATAATTTAAAATAAAATTTTAATTTAGTCTATCTATAGTTTGGAAGCTTTTAGAATTTCAATTTAATTATTAATAACCCATGACGTGTAGACCAATTGGTTTGTGTGGGTTTTAGTCTAGGTCATAGGTTCAAATATCATGGGGAGTTGGAAGGGTCGAAGCCACTCTTGAGGGAAAATAAATAAATTTTCGCCCAGGCATCTTAAGTCATGGTATTGACCCTATGCTTTGCGGTCCTGAGCAACTCTATCCCTATCAGATTTTATTGATGTGTTGGGCGCAACCCAACTTGGTCTATTTTTGGTCAAATGCTCTGCATCTTGAGGAGCATAGTGCGTAGTACCGCGAAGTTAAATCTGCCACACAGTGTTTAGGGGCTTCGGTGTGGGTCGAAGCCCCTCATTTTGTAACGGGCTTCAGGCTTTAGCTACTTGTTTTATCGAAGCCCATGGTATATGAACCATCGTTTGTATTGATGTAAAGCTCTATAAGGCAATGTAACGTTGTGTCGAATTCATAACATAAATAGTTGATGAATGCAAACCGTTGTATTTTGTGTCTTTAGTTTGTTTTTGGGCCTTAAGGGAAGGCTCTGCAGCTGAGTGCGTGAAGACCTTGGAAGAGTATTCAACTTTGTGTGTAGACCACCTATAGCTGTGTGCGCAGGTCAAAGAAGTTGTACGCATTGAAAATATTCATATTTAATAAAGAAGAAGTTGTTTTGGGCATATTCTGTGTTTACATGTGTTTTTTTTCTTTCTATCTATTTATGCAAAGTAATGATAGTGCAATTTATCTTATGTTGAATGTCTTTATGTTTATCTAAATGATGCGAAGTAATTGGTTAAGTTATAACCGCGTAGTAGTAATATATATGTTAAGAGATTGATTAAGTATAGAAAAGCGAAGTAAAGCCACCTCGCGCAGTCCCCCAAGGCTATAAAAACTTGGTTCTACATCTACCCATAGCCACCTCAAGTGAGACTGTGATCTACTTGTAAGTCGTTGCCGAAAGGGCCGGTGTCTGAGGGTTTTGTTGGTGCGAAGTACAAGTCTAACTTGGGTCAAGCCCAACCAAGCCAAAAAATGGTTCCATTTCCGGGACTTGAACCCGGGTCTCTCGGGTGAGAGTCGAGTATCCTAAGCAACTAGACTATAATAGGAGCAACTAGTCAACCAACAAGCTCAAACAAATCAACCAGCGCAACCAGAACGCCGAATGGAGACATTATTTGGTTTGAGAATTTTTCAGGTACCAGGAGGAGCGCTACAATTTAAAGCTGCAGAAGATAGAGAGCGCACAAAAGAATGTGAATGATTAGTATAAACATCGTTGTGCTGCCAACACAAATTTTGCATGAGTTCCACCAAATCATCACAAAAGAATTTAAGGGGGCGACGACAACTCGCTTCACAGTTCACCATGCAGGTGCAAAAGGAAAGAACTGCGATGAAGAAAGAGCTTGATTGGGTGCTCAAGGAAAGAGATGAGGCGCGCTAGCAATGAAAACAGTTGGAAGAAGCCATCGGAAAAACTTGCAATGAAGTTTCGAGTGTTCAGGTTTGTGTAGAGGAAGCACCAGCTGATAAGGTTATGAAGCTCGTCCTCGCGATCAAAGCATCAAAGGACAACATTGAGAAGTTTAAGTTTGAATACTAGGTACATATTACTGAGCTACAACTACGATTATAGCCAGTGATGCCACCAGATGATCTGTATGAGATCTTAATGTAAATGTGCTTGTGGTTGTATAAATTGCAAGTGTTAAAATTGAATTTTATGAGCATTTATATTAATTTTTTATGCACGTAAGCGTGAATTTAAACTCTGAAATATCAGAAAAAAGTAGACAAATACCCCATAAAAATAACCACAGTAGAGCAAGTGATGAAGGAGTTCACCCCTCTTGGGCTACATCTCCTGGTCTAACTTCCAATGGCGTGGCCCTATATCATTATGCTAAAAATTGGTGGTTACATCAATTTACAGTGCTCCAATGGCTTCAAAACCTGTTCCATTAGCTTCAGAACTATCTAAAATTCTTGTCTAACATCTTTCTGCTCCCAAATTAGTCAAAAAATAAAGAAGTTATGCATTACCCTACCTTTGTTGTGAGTCGCTTTACGAATTCCCCCAAATCCGGTACATGTCCTATAATTTCGCACAAAAAGGTGCTAACCCATCACCAATTTTACTAAAAATCAGCTCAAATTATGAGCACATTAATTTTCCCTCTAAGGCCTTAAAACTGAAAATTTGGGTCACGTAGGGGCCATGTGCCTGGGGGCTAAGGCCAATGGCCCACCCTCGCTAGTTGAGCACCCACTACGCTCCACCCATGGTCACGTTGGGTGTCATATGGTCGGGGTCGGGCCTTAACTCCACGCCCACACATTTCCATGCCCACATTTAACTAATTGCGTTGTTGGGGCCATTCACATGTTGGTTCCATAGCGAGTGGTTAGGGGTTGTGGTCTGGCGGTTATAGAGCCCTGACAATCTCTGCAGATCACATGATGTGGTTATCATAATTGTCGTGGTGGGCAGCTAGGGCCTAGCCCCCATCCACTATATGTGTTAAATTTAATAACATCGCCAATCGTTTACAAGCAGTACCCATGGTGCAATGGTTTGGGTTGTGGTTTGTTCGGAGGAAGTTATGAGTTTGATTTCATCAGAGGTAATTAAGACCTTAACCAAAATTTTTGGTGGCCCTCGGGCTGCTACGTGGCAGCCTTCGGTTGGGCCACGTGGAAATCTATGGTTGGCCACCAACCACCCAATAGAAATACGTTAAACAACACCAATACCCTATGACACATGTCGTGACTAGATTGGTCTAATGAGCCCAATCAACCATGCCCAGTTAACAGGCCCAGTGTGTTGTATGGACTGCTGACTGGGTAGCCTAGACAAATTTTTCCAAAATTTTTCCTGTTTGGGAAGACTAACATAACTCATTTTTGAGAGCATATGGTGTTGGTTTTCTGCGAAACAATTTGTGCTAGATTCAAAATGACAAGATCTACGCAAGCGCATAGGTTTCGATCCATTCTGAAAAATTTCATTTTTGAGCATATTTTTGAGCGCCTGATCACTCCTCCCCACTAGAAGCTTTTGGATCCTAAAATATCACTTTAAATTTTTCAGTAGATGAGGGTATAGTTCCATCACCTTTCCAATCTCGATCCATATGGCTTTGCTTGGATCTGTTCCTTTGATATCCACACGCAGGTACTCCAAATTCCCTCGTTTTGAAGTTCTTGTTCTTTTTTCAAGAATGGTGTCTTGCTATAGTTCTTTTTTGTTCAATAATACAAAGGCCCTTGAGCCTCATTGTAACACATTCAGAGGTAGTAGACACCAAAATTTTTCTCAGAGATAAGCTACCATCGCCTGAGCTAGTTTATTTCCATTTTTCTTGTAAGCAGCTTTCAATTATTTGATATTAATGAAATGAAGATTTATTTCTATTGCATCTTTGTGTTTATGTTTATATATGTATTCTGTTGTGTTCCTATGTAATTATGGATCAATGGTATCAAAGAAGTCTGTGCTTTCTCTAGTTTTCTTTGCATGTCCCCAACGAGGTCAGGGTATAAGAAGTCAGGGCTTGAATTGGTTGAACCTTAGTAAGATTAGCCTCACAAACCCTGACGACCTCCCATGGCGGAAGAAAAAAATACGGGGGAGCAAGAGATCCTTTCAAAATATTTCTCAAGCAAACCCTCAAGCGACAAAGGAACGTGATGATGGATAACTTTTCCCAGATCCTTCGGTGACTACCCACATGCGACACATCTTCATCTACAAGCCACTCTGGAGACGGAACTCCCTTTAAGGTATAAGTCAACTTTGACATTCCCATATATGAAGGCGATATAGATGTAGATGACATAGATAGATGGTTAAATATATTGGAAGGATATTTTGTGGTTGATGACTTTTTTGATCGGGAAAATATTACTTTTTCACTCCTCAAAGTCGCACCCCATATCAAGGACTAGTGGGAAACCCCATGTCAAGGACTATGAATAGAAGGCTTTCGAATCAGATGCATGTTTCGAATCTAAGTCAGAAACCGACAAGGGGAATGACAAAGGGAAGAAGATTATTGATTCAAATTCCAATGCCACCGTTGCTACCACCAAGATCTAGAAGATTGAGCCCGAAGATCTAGAGGAGGGGGAGCGACTCTTCCACTCACAGATGTGGGTAAATGGTTCTCTACTACAGTTCATTGTCAATAGCATAAACCAAAATAGCCTCATTTCAGTAGAGGTTGTGAAGCGGTTGGGCCTACTAACCACACCACACCTATATTCGTACACCATCAGGTGGCTTCACCAAGGACAAGATATTTGTGTCATCAAGAAATGTTGCCTTCCCTACAGAATCAAGCCCTTCACAGATGAGGTACCATATGATGTTTCTCCTCTTGAAGTTTGTGATGTATTATTAGGCCAACCATACTTGTGGAAGTTTCATGTTGTATATGAGTCTAGGCCTCACATTGTTATTATTTATTTGAGCAATAAGTTATACAAGATATTGGAGGTATCACCACCTACCACCATCTCTTTGATCTCTGCGAAGCAATGCATAAGATAATTTCCTAGATAGGTAAATTTGTCTTCCTTATGATTCACCCTTAGGGAGAGAAGAATATTGTGGCCACATCCATAGCCTCGATATATGGCTCCTCCGCACGATAGCAATAGTTGGACAAGGTCATGGACCCAACCAAGATACAAGTTATTTGATATTGGTCAGCCCTGACCACTTTAATAGAGCTATGCAACTCTTTGGTTCTTGCCAATTTCTACTGCAGGTTCGTGTTGGATTCCTCTCACGTCACTTTGACTTTGAGTCAAGTGACCAAGGGTGGAGTAAAAGAAAGTTTCTTCTGGTCTGAATCCCAACAGAAGGAATTTTCCAAGTTGAAGCTTCACCTCTACTCTGCACCAATTCTCACATTACCAAACCTGCAACAACCATTTAAGATTGAGACAGATTTCTATGACTATGATATCGAGGAAGTTCTTACTCAGCAAGGGTATACAATGGCATATCACAGTGAGACACTTTCAGAAACCATCCAAAATTTTCCCACCCATGACAAAGATATGTATTCCATTGTGCAGGTCTGTCGACAATGGAAGCATTACATTTTGGGGAAGGAAATGGTCATCCACACAAACCACCGACCCTTGCAGTTCATACAAACACAAGGAAATTTAAAGAATGATCACCATTAGAAATGGTCCATATATCTGCAACAGTTCCATTTTCACATCAAGTAAAAGAAGGGAAGCACCATTAATGTTTCATACTGTCTCAGCCGATCACTAGTTATGACGCTAGCCACTGTTCTAGACTCTTATGGACATGAGATTTCGGGGTGGCCACATCTTTACAAGAGAAAGTTCCATATTTTCACCTCTAGGGCACACTATTGTGCCACCTACGACACCTCTATATTCCTTCAAGTGAGCGTGCCAAGATGATTTGGGAGGCACACTACAGTCAGGTCGCTAGACATTTCGGAGTAGAGAAAACAATGGCAGTGTTCTAGACGTATTTTTATTTTCCGAACATTTCAAAATATGTTGGGAAGTACATTAGATCCTGTGCTTCCTGCACCATTTCCAAATCAACAATCAAGAAGCAAGGCTTATATACTCCTCTGCCTACTCCTAGTCAGTCTTGGGAATCCATCTCCATGGATTACATGTTGGGACTTCCTTCTACTAAGCATGTAAACGATTGTGTTTTCATAGTCGTCGACATATTCTCTGAGATTACCATTATGGCGGCCTACAAGAAGAGTATTACAACAAAATTCACTGCTAAGCTCTTCTTTGAGCGAGTGTGGGTACACTTTGGGATCCCACATTCCATTATCTCATATCAGGGAAATAGGTTCGTAAGTACATTTTTGTCAAGCCTCTAGTCGATACTAGATACCAAGCTCACTAAGTCCATGACCTTCCACCCCCAAACTAAAGGCAAAATATAGGTCATCAATAGGATGATCATGCACATTATGTGCATGTAAAATTCGAAGCATCCATGCACATGGGATGAAAGCCTCCCCTATGTCCAACACAACTACAATTGAGCTCTCCATAGCTCAATTGGCCACAAGCCCTTTCAGGTGGGGTTCAGATTCTAGCCACTATGTCCCATTGATGTGGCCATGCCATTTACAACTACTCAGGAAGATTTTTTTCATGTTAAGTATGAAGATGATAGGGCTAACAACTTCATTGAGTGCATTCGGAACATCTGCCAACAAGTCCATGATATATTGGACAAAGGCAATGCTAAGTACAAGAAATGTCATGATCAACATCAGGTGCCACATAAGTTCAGGTGGGAAACAAATTTTGGTCACATTTACAGAAGGAGTGCCTCACTGGGGCCCACTGTAAGCTTTTCCCACTCCAATATAGGTCGTACACCATCACCAAGGTTGTAGGGTACAATGCCTTCGAGCTCAACATTCCATCACTCCTTGGTCTACACCCAGTATTTAATGTGGATTGTTGCGACCATACTTTGTCCCATTGTTGGACATATCCGAGGTTGATGAGCAGCTGAAACCAACAGAGCATAACCCAAGTTGCATCGAAAATGCCACAATTGATAAGATCATGGACACACAATGATGGGATCTATCATTAGACATATTTGGAGGGGTTAATGGTCACCTTTTTTCCTTCTTAAAACTCTTTTTCTTGCATTTTTATTATTATTTGGTTTTTTGATGCTATATAGGTGGCGATTAAGGCTAACATAGTCTAAGTGCCTAATATGAGGTTGAGTGAAGAAAATTATGAATTATTAGAATTTTTATAAGGATTTTATCATAAGGACTTGGAGGAGACAACAAAGAGAAATTATAGGCGGATTTTCCACCCTCCTTAACTCTCAAAGGCAACTGAAGGATCCCAAAGTTTCTCTCCAGCAATTTGAATTCCAGAGGCAACTAAGAAACTCAAAGAGGAGTGCACTCAATATTTGTTTACTTGGAGTCAAGTGGACTCAATCACCATTTTCTAGGGAGCTATTGGTAGCTGCCCTGTAGAATAAATAGAGTAGAGATAAAGCTATAAAGGGGGTGGATTCTAGTTGGAAATTTGTTGCAAGATATTAATATTTTTATTATTTTACTCAGTGATCAAACTTTCAGAAATGTATGAGGTTATTCTTTTATGAAATAAGAAGACTGATTTCACTTTACTGATTTAAGTTTCAGAGAGCTAGGCTCGTGGGTTAGGGCCCAATCCATGTGCCTCAGCCTCTTTGCTATATTTTTTCTCTACTTTCTGTCATTCAATTAGTTCTACTTCTGATAATTTCATTGTCGTTTAGTTTTGATTTCAGCGTGTTGCTGTAGTTTTTCATTTTCTTATGAGAGTAATAGAATAGAGGAAAACCAAAAATTTGTGGATCAAGACCCCCTTCTCATCTCTGTCAGTAGGGCTCGAGGAGGGAAAACCTTCCCATAGATCCAAAAATTGATTTCTATTCACTATTTCTGAGATTCAAAGTAGAGTTGCATTACCCTTTTCAACTGTACTTTTTGTATTGAATTTTCACGCATTTCCCTGTTTTTCGTGCCTAGACCAGCATAGTTGTTTGCAGGAATTAGTGATAAATCCCCAAAGAAGCTTTGTGGTGCTTCCCCTCTTCATTTTCCATCTCTGTACTCATAGCCCGAGCATTGTTGTTACGCCTTCCATTCCCTCTTTTTCTCCGCTTATTCTAACTGCTGCACCCACCTTTTTCCCCTAAAAGCAGTTAAACCATTCAACCCGCCTTATTCCTTTGTTTCTATTAGTTATAGTTGCCTTACTCGTTTTAACGCAAAAGTGCTTGAAAAACCATCAAGGTTGACCTCCGCCTTTCCTCCTCGAAATCCCCGCTACTATACTTCGCTCATCGCAGATCGCAGTTTTCATTTGGTTCCTTTCAATACTTACCGTTCATTTTTCCGATTGCGATATTGCGATCTCGCATATCGCAGATCACAAACATTTCCCTTTTCACAATCACACTTCGCACGTCGCACCTTTTTCATTTTCATTTACGACTTACCGCAATTTCCTCACAACAATTGTACTTCACAGCTTTTCCCTTTTTCCTTAATACTTACCGCTTCCAAACGCCGATTGCGATATTATGATCGCGCTCCACCACCGGTCCCACTTCCACGTCACCCATCACACTTCGCACTTCGCAAATTTTCCTGAACCACACCTCCACTATCCCTCCAACTTTGCAATATTACAATTTCGATATTGCATTTTGCACTTTGCAGATTTTATCCCGTAGAATTTCTCACTTCGCAGTTCATGTCGTTTCCCTTTTTCCTTAAGAATTACCGCTTCCAAACACCGATTACGATATTGCAATCGCGATTCCTCACCAGTCCCACTGCCACGTCATCCACCACATTTCTTACTTTGCAACTTTTCCTGAACTACACCTCTGATATCCCTCCAACTTTGCGATATCGCATTTCGCACTTCGCAGATTTTATCCCATTGCATTTCGCACTTCACACTTCGCATCGTTTTAATTTTTCTTTTAAGACTTACCGCTCCTATCTTCCAATTGCGATATTGTGACTGTGCTCCATCGCTGGTCCCACTGCCACGTCACCCATCACAAATCGCAATGTTTATCCCCGTCGCATTTCGCACTTCGCATTGTTTAGTTTATTTTCTTAACACTTACTACTCCTTTCCACCGATTGCGATATGATAAAAGCGCTCTGCCACTTGTTGTAATGCCACGTCATCTGACTTATCACATTTCGAAGTTCTTTCCCATCGCATTGCGCATGTCGCAGATTTTATCCCGTCTCACTTCACACTTCGCAACTTTTTCTACAGCACATCTCCTCCATCACACTTTTCAAATTATTCCGCTCTGAAGAATTTTTGTGATATAACAAAGTTTTAATAAGGTTTAAACCCCTCTTTCTACTTCTAAGCTTTGTTCCATGGGTTAAGCCCTCCATCAGCCTCTTTAGCCTTTTTCTCTCCAAGCTACAAATTAACACCTTTTCAATCAGGATTAAGTCATGGATAACTTAGTTGCATGGATAGAAGCATGGTAGATAGACCATAGGATAAGTAGAGTGCATTTAGCTGTTTGGCCAAGTTAAGTGTGGTTTATAATTAGTTTCCTTTATACCATTTATTTTTAGTAATTTAATTAGTTTCTCTCTGTCATTTCCTTTCTGCACGTTAAATTAGTTTCATTTTCGGAATTTCCTCTCTGCAAATTAAGTTAGTTTCCTTTCTGTCATTTCCTTCCAACAATTTACTTTTAATTTTTTATCATAGTTTAGGAAATAGCACCCTTTCGTAAAGAAGAAGAGGATGACATGAACATAATGCATCTGCTGTGTATATAGCACTGTCACCTCCAAGTTTGTATGAACCCTGGGTTGATAAAGTAAAGTAAGGCAGCCCCTGGGAGTTTCAACACTCTTGGTGCAATACCATGGCTCACCAGTTTTTGGCGTCATTTCCGAGGAGGTGTCTAGTAGATGCTTTAATTTTGTTTAAGCATTATTTTTTGCTTTCCTTTCTTTTCATGTCATTTCAGAAATATTAAGAAATACAAAAATATCTGATTTTCATGCCTTGTAGGAGTAGGAATACTCAAATACAAATCTTACCTAAAACCCCCACATCACCTCCAAGCCACCCTTCACTCTTCTTCAGTGGCAGTGAGATTGAACCCCCTATAGGAGAGCCTTCTGAATATTTTGAGGATCCTATTGGGGAAGAAGAAGAAGACCTTGTTTCAATTGAGGGACGTGCTTCACCTATCTTAACCATGGCTAGGATCTAGAGAGCCTTTCCCATAAGAGAGGCAAATGGGGAAACTAAGATGAAGAACGTTAGCCCCTCAACTCTTCCACACATTCATGGACTTACCTCTAAGGACCCTGGCAAATTCATGTTTGAATTTTTTGTTGTTTGTAGGACTTATGACTACACCTCTTATGATCAGAAGTTGAAGCTCTTCCCAACCACCCTTAAGGATGCAACCTTACATTGGTTCATGGGTCTGCTTGAGGATAACATCACTACCTAGGCACAGAAGGAAGAGACCTTCAACAACAAATACAAAGACTAATGTAGGTCCATGGAAACTAAGTATGATATCTTTAGGATGACTCTAGGGCTGGATGAATCCTTACAAGACTATGAAGAGAGGTTTCTATTGAACTATAAGAGAGCCAAATGTACTGATCTTGATCTCGACTCACTTAAACTCGTACTTCATCGAGCGATCAAAGAAGAGATGATAGAAACCCTGAATATGATATCGGGAGGAAATATCTACCAACAACCCTATGAAGCAATCAAAATTGTTTTCCGAAACCATTCTAGGGCGTTAAATAGGAAGAAGGCAAGAGCTAGCCAAAGTACATCCAATAACCCTTCCTCTTCCACCTTCATAAAACATGAGATTGGAAACATGCTAGAGGGCTTCAAGAGTTACATGCTACACACCTTTTCTTTGCAAATGGACACAATGCAGGTCAAAAGGAAGCAAGAGGAGGAAGAGAGAGCCCTGGCCATATTTTTTCCTAGATGTATCAGGAAGCACCCAAGAAATGAATGTCCACTGAATATCATAGAGGTTTTCTTAGTCTGTGAGGAGAATCATGCCACAAAAAAGTGTCCCTCCTTACCTGGACTTAAGGCTGTATATCAAGGTGGGGAAGAAATGCAAGAGCAACTCTATTTCATCAACCAAAGAAGGCCTCAAGGCCCCCGGTCATATAAAACAAGGTATGCAAGGTGCACCTTACTCTTACTATCACAAAAATTAGAGCTCACACGTGAAACCTTGGTACATCCCCACTCCTCCATCCTGGTCTACACCTCCTACTTTTCCTTACAACCCTTCATATCATCCTCAGCCAATAAACCAACCATTTCAGCAGTATGTTCCACAACAACCTCAGTGGAACAATCCATCCCAAGGGTGGAGGCCTCAACAAAATAAATCACCTGCTCTAATTCCTCCACCCTAACCTCAACCTCAACTTACTCATGCTGCTCCACCTAAGCCACCTATACCTGCACAACCCAATCTGAACCCAAACAACAAGCACACACAACAGGCTCCCAGTGGAGAAACATCCCATCTAGCTTATGATGTGGAGATACAAGAGGTTAATCTAAGGTCAGGAAGAGTACTCCCAGACAACCATCCTCCATCTCCACCTATAGAGGTTGAGGAGGAAAAAGAAGAAGGTAACACTCAGATCCAACAACCTCCTTTTCCTGAGTGTGTGATCCACCCTAGTTAGCACACCCCAGAGGAGAACAAACTCCTGGGAGAACTGGAAAATTTGTGTTTAAAGATACCACTTCTTCAGGCCATTAAGGATATCCCTATCTACAATAGGGTCATAAAAGAAAAGTTCTTCAAGAAACCTAGGAGAAGGAAGAGAGATACCCCCACCATCAATGTGGTAGGAAAATTGTCTGACTTGATGCTGCGGAAGGTGATATTTCCAAAGTACTTGGACCCTGGTAGTCCAGTTGTTGATGTGCATATAGATGGTGTCTTAGTCCTCAACACTCTGATTGATCTAGGGGTTTCATAAATATCATGACCAAGGAAACTATGTTGAAACTTAATATCCAATGGTCTTTAAGGAAAACCACAACAGTTCTGCAACTTGTAGATCGATCCACAATAACTTCGGAAAGAATTGTTGAGGATGTTATGGTTACCATTGACTCTTGGGAGTATCATACAGATTTCCTAGTCCTGAAACCAAAAACCAAGTTTAATGGTTATCCCCTCATCTTAGGGAGACCTTGGTTAGCCACTGTAGATTCTTATAATAGTTTTCGGGCTGGAAACATGACTATAAGAAATGGGCCTTTGTCTAAACAACTAGTGTTATATCCTCCAACCCAGCCTTACATTGATCATGATCTCCCTATATGGTTGGAGGATGAAGAAGATGAGTTATATAAAACTAACCCTATGTGTACCGTAGATGCTATTCTTAGAGGGGGGCAGCTTGATGAATACGAACTCATTGACCTTGCCATTCAAAACCAATCCTCCACTAAAATTCCTCTCGAAAACTTATTCAAAGAGTCTGAAAGCCAACCTTGGATGGAAGTGCACTCAATTGAGTCAACCTCTGAAACCACTAAGGATATTGAGTTTGGCCCATCCAGATCTTTGAAAATCAACCCAAACCTCTCGAATGAAGAAGAGAAGCAAATATGCCAGCTTTTTCTCTGAAATGAAAATAATGGCTTCAAAAGGCCTTTGCACGTGTTTTAAGGTCAGTTCATGCCACTTCATGATATCTGGAGACTAAGGCAAAGGAGCAAGCAACAAAGCTAGCAGATATCATTGCAAAGTTATCAGTTCCCACCTCAAAGGGTTACACCATTGGTCTGAGGTATCCACAATTCTAGGGGTGCGCTGTCCTACAGTTACAGGGGTGGGTTGGCTTGGTCTTCGTTTTTAAATCTCAATTTATGAGGCAAATTTTTGGAGGGGGGTGGAAAAGGAGGATGCCTTTTCCTATTGTAGTATTGATTATAAGGCATTCTATGAAAGAGAATCTAGGAGCGTTTGCTTGGGATTACAAGGACACGAAAGGGGTGCATCCTTCAGTGTGCAAACATCATATTTACATCAAAGAAGGATGCAAGCCTGTGAGACAACCCCAAAGAAGGATGAACCTGACTTTGAAGGACATAGTCCAAGAAGAGCTGCAGAAGCTATTGGATGCATGGTTCATATATCCTATATCTGATAGTGAGTGTGTATCTCCTCTTGTCCTAGTCCCAAAGAAGAATGGGAAGTGGAATTTTTTTTTGATTATCGAGAAGTTAACAAAGCCACCAAGAAAGACCATTTACCTTTGCCCTTTATAAACCAAGTCCTGGATGGCCTTGCGGGGAAGAAGTTCTTTTATTTCTTATATGGGTTCAATGGGTACAATCAGATTCAAATCAACCTTGAAGACCAGGATAAGAATACTTTCACTTGCCCTTGGGGTACCTTCGCTTATAGATTCCTACCCTTTGGGTTGTGCAATGCCCCATCTACCTTCCAAAGAGATGTCTTGAGAATCTTTTCTGAGTTAGTCCATGACTCTGTCGAAATCTACATGGATGATTTCACACCATATGGGGATGAATTCCAGGAATCTCTCTCCAATTTGGGTAAATTACTAAGAAGGTGCATTGAGATGCATCTCTCCTTGAGCCCATAAAAGTGCGAATTTCTGAAGAAAGCAGGGGTTATATTAGGACACTCCATATCCCAAGTAGGAATATAGGTTGACCTGAACAAAATCTCTATCATCAAAAGGGTACCTACTCCTCAAAAGCAGAAGGATGTCAGGAGTTTCTTAGGCTTAGCTGGTTACTATAGAAGGTTCATCAAAGATTTCATCAAGATGGATTCACCATTATTTGGGTTATTGGCCAAATATTCTGAGTTTATTTGGTCTAGTCCTTGTCAATAGGCTTTCGAGCTCATTAAGGAAAAGTTGGCTACTTCCCCCATCCTTCGAGGTCCAAATTGGACTCTGAATTTCCACATCCACACTGATGCATCCGACAAAGCTATAGGGGAATCATTAGGAAAATTAGAGGACAAGATCCCTTATGCCATTTATTTCATCAGCAAGAACTTGTCCAAGGCTGAACTGAATTATATTGTTACTGAGAAGAAGATGTTAGCCATTGTCCATGCTTTGAAAAAATTAAAGCATTATGTAATTGGATATCAGACCTTTGTTCACACTGACCATGCATCCATCAAGTATTTAGAACAAATCAAATGTTAATGATAGGATAATTAGATGGTTGTTACTTTTGTAGCTATTTGATTTGACTATTGTTGATAAACCTAGAAAGGAGAATGTTGTTGAATATTTTTTGTCCAGGTTAGCTCTCCCTGCAAGTGAAGAAGGAATGGTGAATGACCATCTGCCAGATGAGCATCTCTTTGCTATATCAGAACTCTCACCATGGTTTTCTGATATAGCCAACTACTTGGTTGCTGGGAGACTCCCTCCTAATATTTCATTCAGAATGTCATGACAACCCATGTGGAGGCCACTTTTCTGCAAAGAGAATTGCTTACAAAGTTTTGCAGGTAGGATACTATTGGCCTACCCTTCACCAAGATTCCATAAGATACACCCGCAGGTGTGACTAGTGCCAAAGGATGGGGAAAGCCACGTAAAGGGATGAGATGCATTTTCACCCTCAAGTGGTTCTTGAGCCATTTGACAAGTGGGGCATGGAATTTGTTGGACCTATCGATCCACCATCTGGACAAAAGAAGTATATCATAATCTGTATTGATTACCTGAAAAATTGGGTTGAAACAAAGGTAGTGAAGGTAGCAACCAAGGAGAAAGTACTAGAATTTCTAAGGGAGAATTGGTTTTACAAGTTCGGGTACCCCGTAGAAATAGTCACTGATCAGGGAGCACAATTCACCTCTCACCTCATTGAGAATATTTTGAGGAAGCACATGATTAAGCATAGAACTTCTACTACCTATCACCCTCAGGAAAATGGCCAAGTAGAAGTAACTAACAAAGCTTTATAGAGCACCCTCACCAAGGTTGTGAGTAGCAACAGATAGATTGGTAGAAGCTACTTGGGCCTACAACACTACTTGGAAGACAACAACAAGATTCACTCCTTATGAACTAGTCTATGGTAAGAAGGCTCTAATTTCAATTGAGTTTGAATTCAATACCTTAAGAATGGATGCTGAATTAAATCTAGATCTATCAAACGCCCAAAAAGAGAGGTTGCCACAACTAAATGGATTGCATGAGTTCAGAATGCAATAAATTATTCACACGGACGTAGTTCAACTACAAAGGAAGGTCTGGCATGACAAGAACATCAAAGAAAATACCTTCCAAGAAGGAGATTGGGCGTTGTTGTATGATTCAAGGTTTAAATATTTCAAAGGAAAATTGATGACAAGATGGTTGGGACCTTACACAGTGGAAAAATGTTTTGATAATTGTGTAGTTCGAATTAGAACCATATATGAGGAAGGAATCCCCTTGCTTGTTAATGGTCACAGACTTAAAATCTACAAGAAGCCTTTGTCAAGGGCAGAATTCATAAATTCAATAAGTAGAGAGGTGTATGTGATGGGAAAATCCATAGTTTCCCACACCTCCTAAAAAAAAAAAAAAGAGAGAAAGAAAAAAGAATAAAGATCCATGGGTGAAAACCTCTATGAGGCACCCAAGGCAAGCTTGTGGGTTGAAAACCTCGATGGAGGCAACTCACTTGCTCAAAAAAAAAGAGAGAAAAAAGAAAAGGGAATAAATATCCATGGGTGAAAACCTCTCTGAGGCGCCCAAGACAAGTTTGTGGGTTGAAAAACTCCATGGAGGCAACCCACTTTCTTTAAAAATAAAAAATAAAAAATAAAAAAATTACATCTGCATCTTTGTGTTTTCTGTGTTTGTTGTTTTGCAGGTTATTAATGGTTTCTAGAAACACATGGAAGAATTCATCTTCTCTCCCCTTCTGGAAGAATTCATCTTCTCTCCCCTTCTATTTTACCATCCATACCATCATTCACTCCATTCATTTCCATAACTCCTTCCATCACCTCCATGCACCATATTCCTCCATTCCTGAGCACAATGTAGCAAAATAAAGCAAGCCACAAACTACTATAGGCATTACGAAGTTCCTTCAAAAAAAAAGTTGTTCACGGACTGCAAAGAAAAATAAGGAGGAGATGATAAAGCAAACCCTAGGAAAGACATGAGTGCCACCCATGGCATTTGGTGCATGCCCATGCAACATCTATAATGGGAAGAAACATCAAGAAATATCATCAACTCACTCAGAGAGTTTCTCATTTAGCAAGATGCTCACTCAGAAAACAAGAAAATAAGGAAGAACACAATATATAAGAGGCTTGTCTCCAAATTCTAGCTCCTGCAAATGCTTTGAAAACAACAGGTAAACTCAGGTATAACTTCTCATCCCTTGCCATGCATCCATAATAGCGAGAAGTAATTAAATTTGCAGACTTACAGTTTAAGGGGCAGAAAGTTGGCCAGTTAGCTTAGCCACCATCATGAAGTATGACTAGGGAAAACTGCAAAGTCACGCCACCTGGGCATGCAAACGAAAATTTTTAAATTAAGTGGAGTAGAGGAGAACGAGGGGAGGAAACACATAGTGCATCATGAATTATAGAGAGAAGGAAACAAGGTTCTCTAGTGAAAATTGGAGCTGAGGCTGAGTTACATAAGTGCTCCAAAATTAGTTGCAAAATCTAATAAAAGAGATCCCGTCTCATCCAAACCATTGAATTGAGAATTTTTGAGGGAATAGATCGAGGGAGCCCGCAACACAATAGTACTAAGAGTGGGCTGCGTATTTGAACAACGTGCAGCAGCAGCAGAAAAACATCACCAACAGTTGAGCTAACTTCTGAAGTATACCTCATATCTGACACAGTAGAAAAGGACCAAGGGAAGCTTTTATAACAACCCAAACAACCAGAAGAAGAACCAAAACAAGAAGAACCAGAAGAAGGAGAGGAAGAGACCAAGGGCCAAGGAAAAACGAAGGAGATGGCAATAGAAGTCATAGAGGTAGCAGAAAGTGAGCAAGAAGCAGACTCACAGCACAACAACACATCCCATCAAGACAAAGAGGTAGTTGCCACCTTAGCTCCTCTGAGCACAAATATAAAAAGGCGGACCTCTATGTATTGCAGAGCTAACAAGAGTCAGAGGATAAGTCAGAGAGAACCAGAAACTCCTCCCACGAGCCTGAGTATCATTGAAGAATCACCAAGGGAGGAGGAAAGGATCAAAGAAACAGTTCTGAAGGAGTAGTTGCAGAAGGCATAGGCAGATAATGTAGCACTGAAGGAGAAATTGCAGAAAAAATGGAAGCAAGTAGCCACCATAGCAAACTTATGCATAAAATCCCTTCAACACAGATTCCATTCTGACTTGTTAGGTCTCTGTAATTTGCAAGTTTGGCAATAAAAATTGCAGAGGCAACATATGAACCACTTTGGGATTCTAGGATCTAGCCCTCCTGAATCCAGAGAGGGATCTCTCTATAAATGTGTTTAAAGATGTGATCTTTAAGGCTTGAAGTGTGATTTTAGGCTAGTTATGAAGAGTATGAGTTTTTGTTTTTGTTTGTTTTTGGTTGGGCAAGGACATGATGAAGGTGAAGGAAGTTAAAATAAAGGGTGAAGGCGTATGCAAATGTAGGGGTGATTCAGCTGATAAGATAAGCAAAAATCAGCTTTAACCCATTGGGCTATGGAGTCAGAAGAGGATTTAATTGGACAACAAGGTTCAAGAGTAATCCATGGGGCAAGTCACCTATGTCAAAGGATCTCTTAAGTTTATTTTATGGAATGGAACAAATAGGAAGATGGAGAACAAACAAGTGAAGAACAAAGAGCAGCCTAAGATCAATTAAGTGCTTTGAAACTATCTTTCTTTGGCATAAACTTAAGGAAAAACATAAAAGTAATCCTAGATCAGGTAAGTGCTTTGAAACTAGCCTGCTTTGAAATAATTTCAAGAGAAAACATTGAAAAAAACTTAGAATAGCTTAAGATCAAGTAAGGACTTTGAACCTATCCTGCTTTCAGCATATTCTATGAGAAAACAAAGATGATAAACATAAAGAGTAATCTAATATCAGGAAAGTGCTTTGAAATTGACCTGCTTCAATATACTCTTAAGGAAAACTTTCAAAGGAGGAAAACATAGAAATAAAGCTTACCAGTGAGAGTAGGGTATTGTTAAGAGTAAATACTAACTCTGTATTTGCTGTTCTTTATCAGAGAAAGTGGACAGAATGAAAACACAAAGGAAAACAAAAATTCACAATCAGAAACACATCACCATTAACATAGACCAGGATCCCATAAATCAACAACTTATATTCGATGTTCAAACCAATTACAATCATCAAGCCCGGTGGGTATCTACAACTTCAAACTGCTCATATTAGCTTTTGTATCTTCAAATGCAAACATGACTTCATCAGCTTCAGAAAACTATTACATGCAATCAGATATCCAGAGACCAACCCTTACAATGTGGTCCTCAAGGAGAATTTATAAGAAAATGAGGAAGTGGAAGAGTTTCTGAGGGTCAAGTATCATTAATTCCACAATTGATGCAATTCCTAGCCTTTGAAAACCAGGCAAGGCATAAGGCAGGAATTCCCTCAACCTATAACTCTGTTTCATAACTCTATTTCTGCTTTTTGAGGTTTGATGGACGAAAGATTGACTTCAGGACTGTTTTTTATCTTTAAAATAACTTGGCTGACAATTAGAAATAAGTTCTCTTGATTTGTATTAATTTTTCAGCTGTCTTTATGCAAATATCTCTTGTTCTCGCTGTAATTAGGTCTTCTTCTTTTTCTGTGAGGCTGCAGGTGTCTTTTGGTGGCTGGAGAGGTTGGCTTTCGGTGCTGGAGAGGGTTCAATTGGCCTCTAAGTGGTGGTGGAAGCTTTCTCGGACTGAAATATGTCTTTGTATTTTCCTAAAACACTTTTAGGTCTGTGTTTTAGGCCTGATTAGGCTTAATATCTATCCTCTAGTCTTCAACTGTATTTTCATCCTTTAATCACTGAATTACATCATTAATCTTCCATAATCACGCTTTTAATCCTTCAATTTATCGTTGATACACGTTGCCGCTTATTTTTCTGATTTGCTTGTAGTGTCTGTGTAGGTTCCATGGTGCAGGAGGGTTCAGAATAGGTTTTAACACTGATCCTTTTGATAAACATGCCTTAAAAACCCTTTCTCAGGCATTTTCTATGTGGTCTCTAGTCTTGGAACTGATATTCTGTGTTCCAAAATACCCTGTCTGTACTTGTGTGACAGAATGCATTTTACAATCTTTGGTACCTGCAAAAGACAATAAACACGTTATGAAACCAAGGGGAGTGGAGGAGGATGGCTCTGGACACTCATGGAGAATGGTGGCACGGGATGAGAATGGTGAAAATCATGGAAAAATGGTGAGAAACAGGGCTGCAGAAGTTTTGGGACGTCATGGATTTTGGGCCGTCAGATCAGGTCAGGCATCGGCGATCAACGGTTGAGATCACGCGATGAAACTGTTTGGAAGGATGATAGAAGGGATAATGGATCTGGGCGATATTAAAACATGGTCGTCGAATCAACCAAATGAACGACAGAGATTTGTTGATGGGGTCATTGGGGAGGAAGGCGGATGGGAGAGGGAACATGTGAGGTTAAATCTGAGCCGTCAAATCGAAAAAACCGACGACTAGGATTAAATATGAAAACTCAATGTCGAGGGGAGAAGGTGGGTTTTGTGAAAACAACCAGTGGTAATCGCACGGGGTTGGGGGTGGTTTGTGGTTTTCATCAAATTCACGCGATTCCATTAAGCGTGCGCCACATGGCGATACAAAACCGCTTATATCGCACGTCTTTTGAACATCAACCTTCGGACAATAAATCTACGTGATATGCCTCTCGTCTATCGGAAGTGAGATGGAAAGATCTGACGGTGGAGATAAGGCACGATGGGGGAAAGGTGCGAGAGCGGAGGCGGTGATCGGGTTTAATAAGGACCGTTCGATCTGGCGTATGGATGGTTGAGATTGCATAGATCGACGGTGTTGTATGTTGGACCATCAAGCTTAACCATAGCAGTTGGATCTGTTCAATGGATGGCTATGATTGCATCTCAGGGCGGAGTTAAACAAACGGGGAAATGGAAAGGGGAAGCGCCCGATTGCGTGTGGGCCGTCGATCTGTGGAGATCGACGGTCCTCGTTGACCTAGATCATTAATCGTCGGAGAATAATGAAAACAAAGGGAAAAGGCACTGTGATGGGGTTTTTGGGTTTATTAGGTGCCTGTTTACTGGGCTTTGGGTCTCATGGGAGGGGGCTAAGCCACATAAGCCCTCAGGGGCTTAACTTTCAAATAGAGTAGACAAAGTGTTTTATAGGCTTTTTAAAGGGATTTTCGGGTTTTCAGCAAATTTTCGGCCTTCTAGTGCCCGGTTGCAGGCTAGGGGTTACATGAGGGAATGGGGCTACAAAGTTTAAGCCCTCAGGGGCTAAAATATGATATAATGTAAAAGAGGGTTTTCTAGGCCAGTTTTAGTGCTTTTTAGGCCAAATGAGGGGTTCCGATAAAGGGGGAAAAGGATTTTTAAACCTGACATAGGGTAACATGAGGTTTAAAAAAGGGGATTTGATGATTTAGAGGGCTAGTGGAGGGATTTTTGGAGGAAATTGGGAAGGGGAAAAAGGGGCGAAAATGGGAATTTGGAGGGGATAAAATAGGGAAAATGGAGGCCTTTTTGAGCATTTTCTTCATAAACAGTGAGGCTCTTGATTGACACAACATTGAGGATTGCTTTAGAGGACAAACAATACATGAAGGCTTCAAGCATGGTAGGTTTTCAATGAAAATGTTTCTCTTGAAGACTTAGAAACCATTTAGCCACTTGTTTTCTATGCCAAAATTTTATAGGTGGCTAACAGTGGCTCCACATGGAATGGCATCTTCCTGAAGATGTCAAGAACTGCAGATTTAATTCTTTGGAAGTAGGCAAGATGCCTAATCTTTAACCATCCTTTTCTTCTTTGATCAGCTGCTACAAATCATGAAAAATATCATATCAGCAAAAATAGTCTCCCAAACAATCTACCCACCCATCCTACTGTCCTAACATTTTTTCTCCAAGGTGCATTTAGACTTGCAGACCTTTTACATCATCATTTTATTATTATTATTGAAAGCAGAAAACACTAATCTAATTCTACCCTTATTTCTCCATGAGACCAGATTATAAATTTGGCCTCATAGTTTCTCTACCTACACTAATATCTGCTAAGATTAAACTATCTAGCATATTTCTTTCTCTACATTCTAAAACAAAAATTTAAAAGCAGTCAAACCAGGATTAGACTATCTGGTTTGTTGTGAGTCCATGGCATAAAGACAATTGCATATGAACTGAACTTTGCAAGAATTTGAAACCAAAATTGTGAAGGCTTAGAATTGTGAAAATTTTAGAACATCCTTCTTTCTCTTGTGACTCAGATTTTGAGCTTGTTAGAGTCACTCTTTATTCTTTACTTTCAGCTCTGGTTTTGGGCTTGTTAGATCCGATCCATCTTATTTCTTTTGTGACTTAGATTTTGAGTTTGTTAGAGTCACTTCTCTTCTTCATTTCAGCTCTGGTTTTGAGTTTGTTAGAGCTAACTTTTCTTCTTTCTTTTCTGGTCCAGGTTTTAAGCATATTAGAACCAGATTTTCACTTTCATAGGCTCAGGTTTTGGGTTGATTTGAGCTATTCTTTGGAACTTCATAGGTTCAAGTTTTGAGCTTGTCTGAACCTTTCCTTTCATCTCTTTTTATTTTTATTTTTGTGAAATTGAACAAAGCAATGGTATTTACAATGGAAGTGAAAACTTTAAACTCTGAATTTTAGCAGTAATAATGTTTGAGCATCCTGCCATTGATAGGACCCCCAAAAAGATCTGTACCATCTAACTCTTGCAGGAAGAATGCATTTGGACCAATGGTGGACTGAATAATGTAAGGACCTTGCCACAAACTGTCAAATTTGCCATGCTTTCCCTTATCTTCTCTTCTAGAGTCCCACTTGAGTACCTTGTCTCCAATTTTGAAGTCACAAGCTTTTGTTCTTTTGTCAAACAAATTTTTTATGTTCTCTTGTACTTTCTGAGCTCTGTTGTAGACCTCTTCCCTTGTTTGCTAGAGATGTATTGTTTGATTGATCCTCCTTACCATGCTTTCCTCTTCTGACTGTATCTCTTGGACCAATTTAATCATTGGTACCCCTAGGCTGTTAGGGAACACTGCATCTGCTCCATAGACAAGCTGGTAGGGGGACATTCCAATGGATTTCTTTGTGGTCAATCTGTCTGCCCACAAAGCATGCACCAACTTGTTATGCCATGATTTTTTATTCTCTTCAAGAAGCTTCTTGATGAGGGTCACCAAACTTTTATTTGATGATTATGCTAGCCCATTACCCTGAGGGTAATAAGCAGTAGAATGACCAAGTGCAATCTGATACCTGTGATAAAAATCAATCATCTTTTTGGAACCAAAAGCAGTAGCATTATCAGTAATAATCTTCCTAGGGCAGCCAAATCTAGATAGGATATGGTCTTCAAGGAATTTTATAATGACAATATCTGTGGCATTCCTAGAAGGGATGGCCTCTATCCATTTTGTGAAGTAGTCAGTGGTTGTGAGAATCCATTTGTGTTGGGAAGATGAAGTAGGATGGATTTCTCCTATGAAATCTAGGCCCCATTGTTGAAAAGGAGCTTCAACAGTGATAGGTTGCAATGGTAAAAGAAGGAGTTTTATTTTGCCCTAAAAAATTTGGCACTTATGGCAGGAAACTATCATTTTATGGACATCTTGGAAGAGGGTGGGCCAGTAATAGCCAGCTCTAAGGATTTTATTGGCTGTGGTTTTCCAATAGAGATGACTTCCACACTCTCCTTCATGGAATTCATGCTTGATCCTCTCTGCATCAACTTCAGGCAATCATTTAAGCAATAAACCATTAGCATTTTTTCAATATAAACACATTTAAAATGAAATAATTCCTAGCTTTCAAATTTAAAAACCTTGCCTTAGTCTTTGATAAATCAGGAGGAGCATTAAGATTTGCAAGCACATACAAGATATCAGCATACCAAGGTGAGTTTTGAAACCGCTCTTCAACAGTGGGAGCAGACAATTCTTCATCTTCATCCAAAGCATCTATCATGTTAATGTCAAGGGCTTGTAGGTTAGATTCAACCATTAATTGAGCTAAGCCCTGACCTTTAATGAGTTTTGTGGGTTTGATTTCCAAATCATACTCTAGTATTACTACAACCCATTTACCTCTCTTTCCATCCGGGTCTTGTGAAAAGATGTCTTTTACCACTATGTTAGGCACATAAGCAATGATGTGAGAATGCAGAATATACACCCTGAAGTCCTTTAAGGCCTTTACCAAGGCATAGCCTTGTTTTTCCATGATATTGTATTTCAAGGGTGCATCTCTTAGTGCCTTGCTAAAAAATGCTATTGGCTGCTCTTGCCCCTCTGGATTTTTCTGCAATAGGACAGTAGCCACAGTATGCTCTGATGCAAAGGAGAAAATGAGGAAATATTTTGTGAAATCAGGGCTGATTAGCACTGGTGCTCGGGTGAGTGCATGTTTTACCAATTCAAAGGACATTTTGGCTTCTGCAGTCCAATTAACTCCCACTTATTTATTGAGCATATTAGTCATGTTTCTAAGGAGATCTGCTAAGTTGGGAATAAACCTCCTTAAGAAGTTAATCTTCCCAATGAAGGACTGCAATTATTTTATGTTCCTTGGGTGGCTAATCTGTAGTATTCCCTCAACTCTCTTTGGATCTATTCTAATCCCCTTTTCTGATATAATATGGCCGAGAAGTTTACCTTCTTGTAGGCCAAACACTATATTTTTGTGATTTAAAGATAGTCCAAACCTTCTGCACTTTTCAAAGACCTTTCTTAGATTTTTAAGGTGCTCCTCATTAGATTTGGAATAAACTGTTATGTCATCAAGGTAAATTACAATGAAGTGCCCTATTTCTTCTGAAAATGCAATGTCCATGGCCCTTTGAAAAGTGGCCCCAACATTCATTAGTCCAAAAGGAATTTTCACATACATGAAAGTGCCCCAAGGAGTTGTGAAGGCTGTCTTAAGCTGATCTTCTGGGAGTACTAAGACTTGGTTGTACCCTGAAAATCCATCTAACAGAGAAATCCTTTTTGAGCCAACTACCTTTTGTAGGATGTGTTCCATTTTGGGCAAAGGGTAATTGTCCTTTAAGGAAGCTCTGTTTAAATTTCTGAAATCAATGCACAATATGATTTCTCTTGTATTTTTCCTCACAACTACAAGGTTGGATACCCAATCAGAAAACCTCATAGGCACTATGATTCCTGCCTCATACATTTTCTTGATTTCCTTTTTCACTAGAGGCAGTTGTACTGGGTTAATTCTGCGCAGTTTTTTCCTAAAGGGTTTCTGGTTTTCTTTCAAGGGGATTTTATGCTGGATAATTTCTATGTCATAGGCTTTTAGGTCCTCATAAATCCAAGCAAACACATCAACAAACTCTTTGAATAGATCAATGTATTTTTGTTTAATATGGGAAGGCAAAGACTTGGATAATTTAATCATTTTAGGCTTATCTTTGCTGCCTATATTGCATTCTTCAACATCTAATTTAGTGTGTTCTATAGTGGGTTTATTTTCCACGTCATTGAAATTGAAGAGGTACTCTAAGGGTGCTAATCCTCTGGGTATGTTCTTATCTTTGGACTGCAACACCTTTATATCTTCCTTATCTGTTTTCATGTATTCTTCAGTCTGTTTTTCAAATTCTCTATTTAACATGTTTATTTCTGCGTTGGGGGATGGTTTTTCTTCATCAGGAGGCTCTTCACCTAAACAATTTTCATCAGATTTAGAATCTGAATCAGGTAGTTCAAATTCATTTCTACAGAGCAAGAAATCTTCTATCTGTTTATCGCCCTCAAAGACCTGCCAATATTTTTCATTATCTGGCACTGCAGGTCTGTATTTCATTTGAATAATGATCTGTTTGTCACTAGGTGATTTCTGATATGAACTAGTAGTGCAGGCCAATCCATTTGCAATTATGTTTTGACTCATAGGAACAAACATCAACTCATACTCTACAAATGTTTTCAGAAAATCCACGGCATTGTTTCTGTATGCCCTTAATCTAGGATGCTTTGTAGTATACTCTCCGTTTAGTTGTTTGATGACTAATTATGAGTCCCCCTGGACAACTATCCTCTTGGCTCCTAGTTCTTTCAAGAGATGCAATCCTAGGATGAGAGCCTCATACTCTGCAACATTGTTTGTGCACGTAAAGTCTAGCTTGAAAGCATGGCTCTCTATGTAATTGTTTTCAGTGTTATGAAACCATACCCCAGCCCCTGCATTCTTTTTAGTACAAGACCCATCAAATTTCATGCACCATAAGGGATTGTTTGTAGGATTAACATCATCTTCATCCCTAATGCCATGTTCACCATTATGTTGTATTCTAAGGTCTGCACCATGTTGTGGTGTGTCTTGTTCTTCAGGATTTTCATGGAGTTTGGAGTGATGGGTAATCTGTTGTTTGCAGTCTTGGCTTTTTTCAGTTTGGTTTTTTGTTTCAGCACATTATTCAAAGGTTTCTCTCTCATTTTCCTCTATATCTAGAACTTCCATAATTTCTAGATTTGGGGCCTTTATTGGTTGTCTGAATTTCTGTCTTCCAGCTCTGGCTCATTTATAAATTCATCATTGTACATGATAAAAGAGTCTAGATCTGTACGGATAGAGTAAAGAGAGGAATTCTCAGGCTTTTCTGGGCTACTAACCATGAATTTCATGTGTGCCTCTCTGTATAGTCTTCTAAGCTGGCTAAAGACAGGGATAGTGGCATATGTCCCATTCATTTGCATTGTACCTTGTAGCTTGGCACCCCATGATCTTGACAAAAACATGCCATAATTAGGAGGTACATCAACCACCACCACATCCATGACCATGCACTTGGATGGAATTTGAGTCAAATTCACACAAAGATCTTTGATTAGGCCAAGGCACTTCACTTTGCTAGAGTCAAAAGAATATAAATCCTTGTAAGGTCTGGTTATCTCTAGGCCTAGCCTTTCCATTATCACTTTTGGCATTAGGTTGTGTGAAGCTCCAGAGTCATGCATAGCATTATGTAGGATTTTGTCATGGATATTGAGGCTGACATAGAAAATAGGTACTACCCCTTCCTAAAATTTCCCTTCAATCTTTGGGCCAAACAAGAGAGCTGGTTGATCATCATTTAAATTTACAGCATCACTATTTTCTTCTAAGTTTAAAGCTTTCAAAATTTGACTTTTAGATACATCTTGGGTGGCCAACTCAGTGAGAGGGACAAAAATTTTAATTTTGGCAATCTCACTTTCCAAATTGAAAGAAGACTGACTCTTGGAGAGGTTTAATTCTGTCTTATTGGGCACCATTTTATTAGAAAGATCAGCTTGCTGATGTTCAGTATGTACAATGTTGGAAGCTGTTTTATCAGGAGCATTAGCTGTAATTCTAGTGCTACTAGATTCTTGACTTTATTTGTGACTAGTTTGGGTGTCCTTATCTTTGTTTTTACCAGAATTCTTAGCTACTAATTTACTGCTTTCAGCAGTCACTTTAGGAGTCTTTTCAGGTCTTTTCTTAATGGTGATTTCAGAGGCTTTTTGTTTTGGATTGTCTATGTTCTTTTTGCTTCTGAGATCATATTTTTCTCTAACCTGCATGATGGCATTTTCGAATCCTATCTTGTAGTCCTCAGTTTCCAACCTTTCCTCGTCCCAATGTGAGTATGAGGCTTGGCTATCTTCTGTGGAAAAAGTGTGATCCTGGTCATCTACTTCCACCATGTTTATGACAGTCCCCTCTGATTCTTCTATTATCCCTTCAGCGTCATCAAGGAAATTATCTTGGAATGGAGGTATGACTTGTTGATCAGAGTCTCTTTGTCTATTTTGGGGATTGTTTCTCCTAAAGTTTTGGTTCTGGTTTTGATTTTGGTTTCTGTTCTGATTAGTTGCTTGGATGACCAATTTATCCATCATTCTTTCCATCCTCTCCATGTTTTTGGCTAGACTATCATATTTGGGATCTGATGAAGAAGCTATGTTGTCATACCTATAGGTTACCCTTTTCTCAGCCCTCATCCTAGCTCTTTTTTCAATCAAGTTTGCCTCTACACTCACTGATCCTTTCTGCATGTCTTCCAATGTGTTATAATCTCTCTTCCTAAGCCAGTAGGCCATATCTACATCAAAGCCTTCAGGGTATTTCACTAAGGCCATCCCTTGGGGAGGTTTCATGTGTGGTGGAAGAGCATTGTAGACACTGTTGAATCTAGTAGAGTAGTCTAGGACACTCTCTCCTTGATTTCTTTTAAGATTCTTATATTCTGCTAAGATTTGGAGAGGGTTGCTTCTGACTTCCCATTTGTTTATAAAGGTTTTAAGCAAGGAGGGAAGATCATTGATGCTATTAGGAGGCAAGCCTTTAAACCACTTCTTCACTTCTCCTCCTAAACTTTGAGCGAAGATCCTCATCTTAATTGTTTCATCCTCTATTTCCATGTAATCAAAGGCATTCCATCCTATCTACATGGTGTTGAGCTATAATGGATTCTTTCCCAATGAAATGAGGAATTTTAGACTGATATTCATTGGGTAAAGGAGCTAAAGGCTGTGGTAACACCAAGGGAGCATACCATGCTGCCATGATGATGTTTTGTGGGGGTAAAGAATGCGCTTGGGTAGCAGGTATATGAGTGATAGAAATGCTAGGACCAGCAGCAAACTGTTGAGCATATTTGGGGTGAGATAGACCCAAGTTATGGATGAAATGTATATCAGGAGGTGTGGATGGAGGGGTTTCTCTGCTACCAATATGCTGGTCACTATGAGGAGGTGAGTTTGGAGGCTCAAATTTTTTCTAATCTGAACTACTAAATGACTTAGTCCTTGTTAAATTTCTTGGTAAGTATAAATCAAACTGAGTCTCTGATAGAGCTGTAAGACTTTCAAGTGCTGAATTGGCTCTATAAATGGGTCCAACAATAGTGGGGTCCCTACATGAAGAAGGCTTCCTAATAATACTCTCAGGATTGTTGACTATTACAGGGGGGTTGGGATTAGGATAAGCTCTGGTATGGATTTTTCTTGAAGCCAGTAAGTATAAAAATCTCAATGAAGAAGGTTAGCCAAATATGACAGTCTTTGAGAGGAAAACTATCTTCAAACAAGGAAGCTTAATCCTATGTGTTTCCTTCAAAATGGATGATGCTGTAATGAAACTGGTCTCCCAGTGGAGTCTTATGGTCATTCAAGAACTGTGGAGTCGCCAGGTGGAAGGTTTAAAGTGTCTTTGAAGGAGATTTATTGTCCACCATAGTGATTTGCTACCAAACTAAGGCTAATAGGGTCTGTTCCCCAGTGGAGTCGCCAGAATGTTAGGTCTCTGTAATTTGCAAGTTTGGAAATATAAACTACAGAGGCAACATATGAACCACTTTGGGATTCTAGGATCCAGCCCTCCTGAATCTAGAGAGGGATCTCTCTATAAATGTGTTTAAAGATGTGATCTTTAAGGCTTGAAGTGTGATTTTAGGCTAGTTATGAAGAGTATGAGTTTTTGTTTTTGTTTGTTTTTGGTTGGGCAAGGACATGATGAAGGTGAAGGAAGTTAAAATAAAGGGTGAAGGTGTATGCAAATGTAGGGGTGATTCAGCTGATAAGATAGGCAAAAAGCAGCTTTAACCCATTGGGCTATGGAGTTATAAGAGGATTTAATTGGACATCAAGGTTCAAGAGTAATCCATGGGGCAAGTCACCTTTGTCAAAGGATCTCTTAAGTTGATTTTATGGAATGGAACAAATAGGAAGATGGAGAACAAACAAGTGAAGAAAAAAGAGCAGCCTAAGATCAAGTAAGTGCTTTGAAACTATCTTGCTTTGGCATAAACTTAAGGAAAAACATAAAGTAATCCTAGATCAGGTAAGTGCTTTGAAACTAGCCTGCTTTGAAATACTTTCAAGAGAAAACATTAAAAAACACTTAGAATAGCTTAATATCAAGTAAGGAATTTGAACCTATCCTGATTTCAGCATATTCTATGAGAAAACATAGATGATAAACATAAAGAGTAATCTAAGATCAGGAAAGTGCTTTGAAACTGACCTGCTTCAATATACTCTTAATGAAAACTTTCAAAGGAGGAAAACATAGAAATAAAGCTTATCAGTGAGAGTAGGGTACTGTTAAGAGTAAATCCTAACTATGTATTTGTTGTTCTTTATCAGAGAAAGTGGACAGAATGAAAACACAAAGGAAAATAACAATTCACAATCAGAAACACATCACCATTAACATAGACCAGGATCCCATAATTCAACAGCTTGTATTTGATGTTCAAACCAATTACAATCATCAAGCCCGGTGGGTCTCTACAACTTCAAACTTCTCATATCAGTTTATGCTTTTCTAGGTTTGATGGACGAAAGATTGACTTCAGGACTGATTTTTATCTTTAAAATAACTTGGCTAACAACTAGAAATAAGTTCTCTTGATTTTTATTAATTGTTCAACTGTCTTTATGCAAATATATCTTGTTCTTGCAGTTCTGTGAGGCTATAGGTGTCTTTTGGCGGTTGGAGAGGTTGGATTTTGGTGCTAGAGAGGGTTCAATTAGCCTCTGAGTGGCGGTGGAAGCTTTCTCGGACAGACAGATGTCTTTGTCTTTTCCTAAAACACTTTTAATTCACTTTTAGGTCTGTGTTTTAGGCCTAGTTAGGCTTAATATCTGTCCTCTGGTATTCATCTGTATTTTCATCCTTTAATCGCTAAATTACATCATTAATCTTCCATAATCACGCTTTTAATCCTTCAATTTATCGCTGATACACTTTGCCACTTTTTTTTCTGATTTGCTTGTGGTGTCTGTGTAGGTTCCATGGTGCAGGGGGGTTCAGAATAGGTTTTAACACTGATCCTTTTGATAAACATGCCTTAAAAACCCTTTCTCAGGCATTTTCTCTGTGGTCTCTGGTCTTGGAACTGATATTCTGTGTTCCAAAATACCCTGTCTGTACTTGTGTGACAGAATACATTTTACGATCTTTGGTACCTGCAAAAGACAATAAAAACGTTATGAAACCAAGGGGAGTGGAAGAGGATGGCTCTAGACGCTCGTGGAGAATGGTGGCATGGGATGAGAATGGTGAAAATCGTGGAAAAATGGTGAGAAACAGGCTTGCAGAAGTTTTGGGGCGTCATGGATTTTGGGCCGTCAGATCAGGTCAGGCATCGGCGATCAATGGTTGAGATCGCACTATGAAACTGTTTGGAAGGCTGATAGAAGGGATAATGGATGTGGGTGATATTAAAACATGGCCATCGGATCAACCAAATGAACGATAGAGATTCGTTGATGGGATCACTGGGGAGAAAGGCGGATGGGAGAGGGAACATGTCAGGTTAAATCTGAGCTGTCAGATCAAAGAAACCGACGGATAGGATTAAATATGAAAATTCAATGCGGAGGGGAGAAGGTGGTTTTTGTGAAAACAACCAGTGGTAATCGCGCGAGGTCAGGGCGGTTTGTGGTTTTCATCAAATTCACGTGATTCCATTAAGCGTGCGCCACGTGGCAATACAAAACCGCTTATATTGCGGCTTTTGAACATTAACCTTCGGACAATAAATCTAAGTGATATGCTTCTCAACTGTCAGATGTGAGATGGAAAGATCTGATGGTGGAGATTAGGCACGATGGGGGAAAGGTGTGAGAGCAGAGGCGGTGATCGGGTTAATAAGGACCGTTCGATCTGGCGTATGGAAGATTGAGATTGCATGGATCGGTGGTGTTGTATGTTGGGCCATCGGGCTTAACCACATCCGTTGGATCTGTTCAATGGATGGCTATGATTGCATCTTAGGGCGGAGTTAAAAAAATGGGGAAATGGAAAGGGGAAGCGCCCGATTGCGTGTGGGCCGTCGATCTGTGGAGATCGACTGTCCTCGTTGACCTAGATCATTAACCGTCGGAGAATAATGAAAATAAAGGGAATAGACGCTGTGATGGGGTTTTTGGGTTTATTAGGCACCTGTTTAATGGGCTTTAGGTCTCATGGGAGGGGGCTAAGCCACATAAGCCCTCAGGGGATTAACTTTCAAATAGAGTGGACAAAGTGTTTTATAGGCTTTTTAAAGGGATTTTCGGGTTTTTTTCAGCGGATTTTCGGCCTTCTAGCGCCTGGTTGCGGGCTAGGGGTTACATGAGGGAATGGGGCTACAGAGTTTAAGCCCTCAGGGGCTAAAATCTGATATAATATAAAAGAGGGTTTTCTAGGCCAGTTTTAGTGCTTTTTAGGCCAAATGAGGGGTTCCGGTAAAGGGGAAAAAGGATTTTTAAACCTAACAGAGGGTAACATGAGGTTTAAAAAAGGGGATTTGATGAATCCGAGGGCTAGTGGAGGGATTTTTGGAGGAAATTGGGAAGGGGAAAAAGGGGTGAAAATGGGAATTTGGAGGGGATAAAATAGGGCAAATGGAGGCCTTTTTGAGCATTTTCTTCATAAACAGTGAGGCTCTTGATTGACACAGCATTGAAGATTGCTTCAGAGGACAAAAAATACATGAAGGCTTCAAGCATGGCAGGTTTTCAATGAAAATGTTCCTCTTGAAGACTTAGAAACCATTTAGCCACCTGTTTTATATGCCAAAAATAGGTGGCTAACATGACTCATATGCTACGTATATGTACCTCAAGGAGAAATGGCTCCCATTTCAAATCAAAACTCTAGCCTCCCATGGATCCCTACCTTTCCAAGATCGTAGGAAATTCATGGATTTATAAAAGAAAGTTAACATGGCTGATCAGGAAAAGATGGCAGAGTTTTATGTGCATAACCTTGTGCTGAAAAATCTGGATACTTGGGACCCCAATCCTACAATGGGGTATATGCAGTTGATGGATTTGGTATCTTGGATGATGAATGAGGACACTAGAGTGAAAGAGATATGGAGGGTCATGGGAAGAAGAAATAGAGAACCCTTATATAACATACTAGAATTGTTTAGCCCAAGAGGGTCATCCTTAACCGTCGAGAGATTGGAAGGGAACCTGCACTAGTTGAAAGCTACCTTCAAACTCAAACATAGGTAATGGGCCACTCTGATGATGTTTCTAGGCAGATAGAGGACAAGTGCATGATGGTCAGCTAGAGAAGATGGAACAACCTCCCTCATAGCCTCAAGAATAGGGAGTACCATACTCCATAAAGATTTAGGGGTGCATTGGAAAGGGCACCATTATACAAGAGGGCCATGCAGGCCAAAAATATCCAATGGTTGGGACAAAAGCTCAACCCACCTTTGCTGTTGGGGCTGAATGATGAAAATGACATAGATGCACAAGATAGAGAATGGGAAAATGAAGAAAAGAGTAATGGTTTTTACCCCCTTGGGGAAACTCCCACACTTCTTCCTCAGGAAATCAGGGGGGCTGTCAAAGCCTTGAAGGAAATGCAGGAGGAGGATTAGTTGCTCAGAGGATGAGCAACCATTCAGTAGGGGGGCGATGATGAGATCCATCATTAGACATATTTGGAGGGGTTAATGGTCACCTTTTTTCCTTCTTAAATATATTTTTCTTGCATTTTTATTATTATTTTGTTTTATGATGCTCATATAGGTGGTGATTAAGGCTAACATACACTGAGTGCCTAATATGAGATTGAGTGCATAAAATAATTAATTATTGGCATTTTAATAAGGATTTTATCATATGGACTTGGAGGAGACAGAAAAGAGAAATTATAGGAGGATTTTCCACCCTCCTTAACTCTCAAAGGAAGCCAAAGGATCCCAAAGATTCTCTCTAGCAATTCGAATTCCAAAGGGAGCCAAGAAACTCAAATAGGAGTGCACCCAATATTTGTTTACTTGGAGTCAAGTGGAATCAATCTCTATTTTCTAAGGAGCTATTGGTAGCTGCCCTGTAGAATAAATAGAGTAGAAATAGATCTAGAAAGGGGGTGGATTCTAGTTGAAAATTTGTTGCAAGATATTGAACTTTTTATTATTTTACTCAGTGATCAAACTTTCAGAAATGTATGAGGTTATTCTTTTATGAAATGAGAAGATTGATTTCACTTTACTAATTTAAGATTCAGAGAGCTAGGCTTATGGGTTAGTGCCCAATCCATGTGCCTCAACTTCTTTGCTGTATTTTTTCTCTGCTTTCTATCATTCAATTAGTTCTTCTTCTGATAGTTTCATTGCCGTTTAGTTTTTCTTTCAGTGTGCTACTGTAGTTTTTAATTTTCTTATGAGAGTAATAGAATAGAGGAAAACCAAAAAGCTGTGAATCAAGACCCCCTTCTCATCTCTATCAATAGGGATCGAGGAGGGCGAACCTTCCCACAGACCCAAAAACTGATTTTTGTTCACTATTTATGAGATTCAAAGTAGAGTTGTATTACCCTTTTCAGCCTTCCTTTTTGTATTTCATTTTCACGCATTTGCTTATTTTTTGTGCCTAGACTGGTATAGTTGTTCGTAGGAATTAGTGATAAAGCCCCAGAGCAGCTTCGTGGTGCTTCCCCGCTTCATTTTCCATCTCTGTACTCACAGCCTGAGCATTTTTTTTATGCCTTCGATTCCCTCTTTTTCTCCACTTATTCTAGCTGCTGCACCCACCTTTTTCCCCTAAAATCACTTAAACCCTTCAGGCCGCCTTATTCCTTTGTTTCTATTGGTTATGGTTTCATTACTTGTTTTAACGCAAAAGCGCTTGAAAAACCATCAAGGTTGACCTCCGCCTTTCCTCCTTGAAATCCCCGCTACTGTACTTTTCTCATCGCAGATCGTAGTTTTCATTTGGTTCCTTTTAAGACTTACCACTCTTTTTTCCGATTGTGATATTGTGATCTCGCATATCGCAGATCAGAACCTTTTCCCTTTTCACAATTGCACTTCGCATGTCACACCTTTTTCCTTTTCCTTTACGACTTATTGCAATTCCCACATTGCAACCGCACTTCGCACCTTTTCCATTTTCCCTTAAGACTTACCGCTTCCAAAATCCGATTGTGATATTGCGATCGCGCTCCGCAACTGGTCCCACTACCACGTCACCCATTACACTTCTCACTTCACAAATTTTCCTGAATTGCACCTTCGCTATCCCTCCAACTTTGCAATATTGCAATTGCAATATCACATTCCACACTTCACAAATTTTATCTTGTTGCGTTTCGCACTTCGCACTTCATATCGTTTCCCTTTTTCCTTAAGAATTACCGCTTCTAAACGCCGATTGCGGTATTGCGATCGCGCTCCGCCACTGGTCCCACTGCCATGTCATCCATCACACTTCGCACTTCACAACTTTTCCTGAATCACACCTCTGCTATCCCTCCAACTTTGCGATATTGTGATTGCGATATTGCATTTTGCACTTCCGAGATTTTATCCCATTGCATTTCACACTTTGCACTTCACATCGCTTTCCTTTTTCTTTTAAGACTTACCGCTCCTATCTATTGATTCGATATTGCAATCACGCTCCGCCACCGGTCCCACCGCCATGTCACCCATGGAAAATTGCAATATTTATCCCCTTTGCATTTCACACTTCGCATTATTTAGTTTATTTCCTTTAAAACTTACCGCTCCTTTCCGCCGATTGCGATATGATCAAAGTGCTCTGCGACATGTGCTACTACCATGTCATCTGACTGATTGCATTTCACATTTCGCAGCTCTTTCCCATTGCATTTCACACATCGCATCTTTTATCCCGTCGCACTTCGCACTTTGCAACTTTTGCTCCAGCGCATCTCCGCCATCGCACTTTTCAAATTATTCCGCTCCAAAGCATTTTTGCGTTATAACAAAGTTTTAATAAGGTGTAAACCCCTCTTTCCACTTCTAAGCCTTGTTCCATGTGTTAAGCCCTCCATTAGCCTCTTTAGCCCTTTTTTTCTCCAAGATGCAAATCAAAACTTTTTTAATTAGAATTAAGTCATGGATAGCTTATTTGCATGGATAGAAGCATGGTAGATAGACTATAGGATAAGTAGAGTGCATTTAGCCGTTTTTCCAAATTAAGTGTGGTTTAGAATTAGTTTCCTTTCTGCCATTTATTTTCAACAATTTAATTTAGTTTCTTTCTCTCATTTCCTTTCTACACATTAAATTAGTTTCATTTCAGACAATTCCTTTTTGCAAATTAAGTTAGTTTCCTTTCTGTCATTTCCTTCCAGCAATTTACTTTTCAGTTTTTATCATAGTTTAGGAAATAACACCCTTTCGTAAAGCAGAAGAGGATGACATGAACATAATGCATCTGCTGTTTATATAGCATTGTCGCCTTCAAGTTTCTATGAACCTCGGATTGATAAAGTAAAGTAGGGCAGTCCCTAGGAGTTGCAACACTCTTGGTGCAATACCAGGGCTCACCACACAAATCAAGAACACTCACCAAAAAGTGATTCACTAGGGACCAGGTTCAACATAAATTTTCTCACCTCATGGAGGCTCTGCATGCAATGGGGACCATTACTTCCTAAGGGGGAGGACTAATCCAAGTGGATATTGGTGGCCACCCTATTATTCCACCCATACCTCAAGTTGATTTCATTAGTTTCCTTGATTATAACAACATTTATTATTTTAGACGAGAGGAATAACCTGTTTGTGAGTTTTTGTTAATAACCCAACATTTCAGACTTTCCAAGTGAGTCCATCATCAGGGGTAAGCATCCAAAGTTCTTTGAAATGTTGAGAGAAAATAGGGCAAAAGAATGGTAGAATAAATAGTAACTTAGGAGGAGTTCTAAAAAGGTCGGTTTGAATGGTGATTTTAGTTTAGTGAAAATTTATAATTAGAATATAATTTATTTGATTTATGCTTTTGCTAAATAATATGTATATATTAATTAAACTACTAATTTTGTTTAGATTACTATAATTTAAATTATATAAACTAATGTATATAATTAAATAATTTTTTATTATTGTAGTTTGTTTTTAATATATTTTAAATAATTCATATCCTTAATTAGTCTATTAATGGATTTTGTTTTACATTAATTAAATTCTTATTTATAATTTATACCTTTGATTTGAGAGAAGTTAGGTTTTATTAAATAAAAGTAAAAATGAAAATTCATATTATATTTGATGTATTTATTTATTTATATATTTATTATTTTCATTTTTATTTAATTTGTTTATTTATTTATTTTTAATATTACTTACTTATTTATTTATTTAATTTTTATTTTATTTAATTTTATTTTTTTATTTAATTTAATTTAATTTAATTTATTTTTTAACTTATTGCTGGTAGACCAAGTTATTATTATTTTTAATGTTTTTTAAGAGATTTTGATGTATTAAGGGTTTCCAAGTGTCGCTAATAATAAGATCATCATCCCGGTTTATGTTGTTTTTTATTTTTTCAATTTTGATGGCTTCTTTGATTTTCCTCTTTAGGTAATGGTCCTCCTTAGAGACAAGTTTGGCATCCTCCATTTGTATGTAGTGTGCGGATGAGAATACATGCTCTGCTAAGGCGGATTTCACTGTTCTGTTCCGGGATAAGTCCGCAACATGCCCTTTTAGTCTAATGTTAAGGGATCTGCCTGTTTCACCTATGTACTCTTTGCCACAAGAGAAACGTATAATATAGACACCTTTTTGTAGCCTAGGGTTTATAGGGTCCTTAGCAGAGTCTACCATATTTAAAATAGTATTAGGAGGGGTGAAGGCAATCTTAATGTTATGTTTGTTAAGTACTTTAGATATTTTATTAGTTTTTCCTTTTATGTAAGGTAAGGAGATTTTAGGGATATCAAAGGCTATTTTTAAGTTATTCTTCTTAAGGGTTTGGTGTATGGTTTTATTGATGACATGTTTATTGCATCCATTTAGTTGAAAGACATGGCGAAGATGGTTTATCTCATGTTCTGTAATTCTGGATGCCCTGGTCGTTAGGGTTTTAATTATACCAATTTTTTGACTAGGGTGGTGATGTGAGTCAGCATGAAGGTATCTATATGTGTGAGTCTTATTTCTTTAAACTTTGGTGCTGAGTTTACCTTCTTTTTTTGTTAAAAGGATGTCTAGGAAAGGTAATTGGTTGTCTTTTTCAATTTCAATGGTAAATTTGATGTGTCTTGAGAGACTATTAATATGAGCTAAGAACTTATATAATTTCAAAATACCATGGGTCCATTTAGCAAAGATATCATTTACATATCTTTTCCATTCTTTAGGGGTGAAGGGAAAGGATTTGAGGGCTATTTGCTCAAACTGTTCCTTGTATATATTGGCAATAATAGGAGACAGAGGTGAGCCCATAGCTACCCCATGAGTTTGTTCATAAATAATTTCGTTGAAGCTGAAGAAAGATGATTTTATACGCAATTTAAGGAGGTATATGGTTTCACTATCTGTGATAGTTTTTAAAATGTTGATGGCTTCATCTATAGGAATCATGGTGTAAAGGGAGACAATGTAAAAACTTACCATGAGATCGTCGTCTTGCATTTCAAGGTTTTTGGTCCATTGAACAAAGGAGGCAGAGTCTTTGATATGAGAAGAGGTGTTTCCAGCAAGGGGGCGAAGTTTTTTGGGAAGGTATTGTGCGAGGAGGTAGGTAGGCGAACCAATGGTGTTGACTATGGGTCTAAGGGGGATTCCTGCTTTGTGCACTTTGGGAGCATCGTATATTCTAGGGGTGATGGAGCTAGAAGGGGTGATTCTCTTTTTTATGATGTTTTCAAGAGAAGAGTCTTTTATTTTTTTGATAACTTCCCTAAGTATTTTAGTACTAGGATATTTCTTTAGAATTTTGTAGCAACCACTGTTTTTTAGATGATCTTCCATTTTCTTGTTATATTCAACCCTATCCATTATTACTGTTGAATTACCCTTATCTGCTTTTAGGATGATTATATTTTTATTATTTTTTAGGTTTTTTAGGGAACACTTTTGTTCTTTAGATAAGTTACACAGAGATGGCTTGGAATTTTTAAGGATTTTGATAGTTTCTTGTCTTATTTCTTCGGCTTCAATAAGGTTAAGATATTTTATGGAAATTTCTATGTTGCTGATTATATTGTCAATGGGAATTTTATTCGGAGTAATGGAAAAGTTTAGTCCTTTATGGAGAAGGGACAAAGAGGCTTGGTCTAAGTTGATGGTGGACAGATTTATTACGGTGGGATTATTAAAACATTTATTGTTTGATTCGCTGAGCGATGGGATACCATTTCCAAAGAATGTAGGTTCGACAGGATGAGAGGTAAGGTTTCTACTTTGAACGCTAAAGGAAACATAAGTGGAGTTAGTGGGAATATTGGAGATAGAGGGGCGGAAGATATATGGTGCCGAGATGTTAGCTCCTATGAATGGATCACTGATACTTTTTAGCGCTGAATTCTTCATCGGATTTTAGTGGGAATTAAATGCTGAGATAATATCTGCCGAATTCTCCATCGTATCTGCGTGTACAAACCGATCTATCTGAGCTGGAGGGACGGACTTCGAGTCTACGGAACTTATCTCGTTCTGTGTGTGAAAAATTTTAATGTTTGAGCTGTGCGAGTATGGGAGAGGTATGGTAGGAAAGTCGTTAAGATCTACTGGTTGGAGGCTTAACGGGATAGAGGCGGGGTGTATGGGCAGCTTGGAGAAAATGGAGCTGGTGTTGTCTGGGGAAGGGGTATCAACCTTTTTAACAGAATTGTTGGATGTTATGTTGGGGTTTGCGTGGATAACATCAGTGATATTGTCTTTCATGCTATTGTCTTCGATCTGTGAGAGAGGGATGATCACATGCGGGCTCAGTCTATCAGAATTTAACAAGACAACTTCATTTTGTACATAGATATGGTTAGAAACACTGGCGTGAGGGGATTCCTGGTTGCATATTATACCAGAGAAGCGGTCCGAGAGGAACGACGTTGAGTGATGTGAGTGTTAGGACTCCACTATGTATCATTTTTACTATATACTTTGACACCACCTTACCTTTATAACCATGTTTAAAAAGGATTTCATCATCATTTTCATTTAATTTATCCCAAGGTATATACAATCCTCTTCTTTATTATATGTTTAATCTGTTTACATATAAATTCCATAATACTCTTATATTTTATCATTAATCGAAGTGGATTGTTGCTAACATAAGTCTAAAAGATTGCTGATAAGTTATATGCTGTGCTGGAACAATCGGCCGTTGCTGAAACAATCAAACTTCGTTGCTGAAACAGCCGACTCCGTTGCTGAAACAGTTGACTTCGTTGCTGAAATAGCCAGCAAGCACGCAAATTCCGTCACTCGTAATTTGCGATTCTGGAAGAGTATTTTGTGGAACAATGGCAACAGCATGAAGACGTGGTTACACGGATTATTCTGAAGATAGCATTCTTGTTGTATATGTTGTAACAATATCTTTTTATGGAAGAACATAATAGTCTTGTTTTAAGAAAAAAGAACAGAATTGGGATAAACACAGATTCGCTCTCATGTAATTGTAAGAGATGTCTCCTCTTTAAAAAGAGGAGACATCATCATTAGAAGGGAGTTCGAGTTTGAAAGCTACAGGAGAACATTGTATTTGAGAGACTGGAGCTAGACTCCATTTGTAATGTATCATTTCTTTTGACAGATGAATAAAATTTCCTTTTGAGCGCTCCAATTTAATTCTTTCCCTGGGGAATCTTGTGAGAGGGAAAGGGCCCGCCTTCCTCACAAGATTCACCCTTCTGTCCCTGTAGTTTGTTTAATTTCTTTATACTGTTTTCACTTTACTTTAATTCTGTTGCTGAGACACCAGTTACACAGTTCTGTAGTTTATTGAATATTCTGTTTCCTTAACGCTGCATGTGTTCAGTACATTCATTCTTAAGAAGTTGAGAAATCTATTTATGTTATATGTTTGAATGTATAATGCTGGGAAGCAGGTGCTGAAGGTTCCTATACAAAGGAATAGGGTCCTGCTCCCACTCATTGCCTTTCTTTTCCTGCAGTGTGATTAGAAACAGGAGACAAGTGCTGAAGGTTCCTGTTCATGGGAATAGGGTCTTGGTCTCTTGAGTTATCTTTTCTACAGAGTGATTAGTGTCAGGCAGCAGGTGCTGAAGTTCCTATCTAAAGGAATAGGGTCTTGTTCCTGTTATGGTTGATTGGTTTCCTTTCCTGCAGATTGATTTCCCTTTATTTGGATTCTAAACTGCAACCTAGGAATTACTTCTGCTATAACATAATTGACTTCAGCTTTGATTAAATAGAGTGTGAATAATTAGATTTGTGTGATTGATAATTGTGTGGCTTTTTACTACAACATTGTTTTTGCTTTTGAAATGGAGCATATCCAGTGCATGATTTTCTTTGGAATAAAAAGACTTCCTTGGGTTGACAATTTATGTGGAGCTTGAATTGTGAAAACAATTAAAGCGACCAACATTTTGGCGCCGTTGCCGGGGAAGGCAATTATAGATTTCAAAAGCATTAATGTTTTCTTTTTAAATGTGCAGATTGTATGAGAGGACGCAGAAACCAGAAGAAAAATAACCCCACAGGTGGCAAAGGCAAAGGAAGGGGAGGAAGAATGACTTTTATTGAAGAGATTGTGTCAAAGGCTGAATCATCACAGAGATTAAGTTCTCGAAGACCAAAATTTCAGCACTCCCCTCAATCAGATTACAAAACAGAGGAAGTTGTGGGTCCTGAAAATATAGAGGAGCCAGTGATTAAAGAACCAGCAGTCAGTGCTGGAGAGTCAGAAGAAAGTGTTAGCAAATCAACAGAGCACATTGAGGAAATAATAGAGAGTGTTGGACGACCAGTAGAGAACATTGAAGAGCCAGTAGAAGATCTTGACGATCGAGCAAGTGCAGTAGGAGAACAGACAATGGAAGGAAACAATGAAGATTTCTTTGGTGGGGGACGTGTAGATCCTGAAGGAGAAGGAAAGGATGAAAATTCTCTCTCTACCTTGGGATTTCCTATCAGTGATCTCCCTGCAGGAACAACTCCTATGAAAAACATTCCATTGTCTGCTTTACCTAACTTTCATGGTTTATCCTCTGAAGATCTGGATGAATTTCTTTTTGAATTTGATATATTATGTAGAAGTTATGATTATGTTACTAATGCTCAAAATTTGAAACTGTTTCCAGCAACCTTAAAAGGAAATGCTTTAAGATGGTTCATGAGCCTTGGGAGTCAGGTAATCACAACTTGGGAGCAGATGAAACAGAAATTTCTGCTTAAATATCAAGACTATTGCCGGACGAGAGAAAAGAAGGATGAACTATTCAATATGGCACAGAAGCCGGACGAGAATCTGGAGGACTATGTAGAAAGGCTGCAGTACAACATACAGAGATCTGATCATCCGAATATAAGTAAGGAAATTCGCAAAACAATATTACTTAGAGGTTTAAGGGATGATTGTTTAGATATGTTAAACATGCTTGGCAAGGGATATATATCTAAGGAATCATATGATGAGATTGTTGAACTTTCTAAGAGGTGTTCAAGGGGAGCTGCAAGGAACAAAGTAAGTAATAGAGATCCCACCTATTCAAGAGTGCAGAAATCAGCCAGTGGGGGAGCAACAAGAGCTGAAATAGGTAATTTACTTGAAGAATTTAAAACTGAGATGTTAAGTTCTTTTGCTTCACAAATTGACACTTTGCAGGTTAAGAAGAAGCAGGCTGAAGCAGAAGCAACTCTAGCTATCTTTTGCCCAAAGTGTAGAGACAAACATCCACTAAGGGAGTGCCCATTGGACAAAATACCAATTTTCACCCTTTGTGAGAAAGATCATGAAACAAAAAAATGTCCATCTCTACCAGGAATAAAGGCAGCATTGCAGCCAACGGAAGAAGAAGCTGAAGCAGTTTACTTGCTAACTCAAAGAAGACAATGGAAACCAAAAGGACAAGGTATGAATTCTAGTATGCCATTTAATCGTTGGAATAATTATTCTGCTTTCGGTCAAACAAATTACCCTCCCTTTAATCAAATGCAATACCCACCCTTCAATCAAATGAATTTCCCACCCATGCAACAATCAAACCCTCCCTTTGTTGATCCTTCAATGTGGACTCCTTGGCCTTCACAGCAGCCATCTTCTTTTAACCCTTGGAATTCAAATTGGAGAAGCCAACAACTCCCGTATCCAAATCAATTGCCTCAATTCCAACAACCACTTCCTTTGCCATCGAATGCTCCGCCAAATAACCAAATGAGACCCCAGCTACCTATGCAACCAAATCCTAACCCCAATAATAAAGTTGTGCAAGTCATTGATATTCAGAATTAGTCTATATTTCCTACTATGCAATGTAATGATATTCATTTAAGATCGGGGAAAATAGTAGAGCCTATTATTGATGACATAACTTCTTCTGATTCTGATAAAGATGAAACTAAGAAACATAAGAAAGCACAACCACCTTCTAACAAGAGTGTTGAAATAACAGAACCACCATTCCCCGAGCATTTGGTTTTAACCAGAACGCCTGAAACACCTGCTTTTAATCTTTTAGGGGAATTGCAAAATTTGTATGTTAAAATTCCACTTTTACAAGCATTAAGAGATGTACCAATTTATGCCAGAACAATAAGGGATATTTGTGTTAAGAAACCTGGTAGGAAAACTAAAGATCCCCTTACAGTACATGTGATGGGTGACTTATCTACATTAATGTCCGGAAAAACCCCTCCTGTGAAATATGGTGATCCCGGCCATTCTACCGTGATAGTTCAGATTGGTAAAACAATGATTCCTCAAGTTCTGGTAGATTTAGGTGCTGCAATAAACATAATGACTCTTGAAACTTCACAATTGTTACAGCTGAATAACACAATCAGAGATACACCCACCATTCTAGAGTTGGCTGATCGTTCTACAATTAAACCTGAAGGAGTTGTTGAGGATCTACTTATCTCAGTTGAATCCTGGAAATACCTAGCTGATTTTGTTGTATTGCAGACTAAAACAAAGCTCGGGGGACATCCCTTAATTCTAGGAAGGCCATGGCTGGCCACAGCTGATGCTTTTATCAGTTGCAGATCTGGTTCAATGACAATTTCTAATGGTTATGAAACAAAACAGCTTACTCTTTATCCTCATGCTACACCAATAATTAATAATGAAGATTCTATGTGGGTGGATTATGATGATAATGCTGTTCAGCCTATTCTAACTATTGGACAAGCTTTAACTCTTAAAGACAATACAGAGGATGAGATAATTAATAATTTTATTTGTGAACCTTCTTCTGTAATTGCTGAAACACACAATCAATTGACTGCAATTTTTGAAACAGATACCCAAGAAAAGATTGAATCTGAAGACTTATCTCAGACATTAACCACCATCTCATCTAAAAGCATAACAGTTGAAATTGAACATGGCAAGACATTAAACATAAATCCTGATCTAACAGATGATGAAACACAGCAGTTAATGAAGTTATTGCATGAATATAAGGAAGCATTTGCATGGGATTACATGGATATGAAAGGTATTTCTTCTGAATTATGTACTCATCGAATTTACATTAAAGAGGGATGCCGGCCAGTTTGTCAACCCCAAAGACGAATGAACCCTAACTTACGAGAAATTGTTAAAGAAGAACTTCAGAAATTGCTTAATGCAGGATTTATATACCCTATATCTGACAGTGAATGGGTTTCCCCATTGGTAATTGTCCCTAAGAAAAATGGGAAATGGAGAGTATGTGTTGACTACAGAGCCTTGAACAAAGCTACTCAAAAGGATCACTTTCCTTTACCCTTCATTGAACAGGTGTTGGATAGTCTGGCAGGGAAGAAATTCTTTTCTTTTCTAGATGGATTCAGTGGGTATAATCAGATTAGAATTGCACCCCAAGACCAAGACAAGACCACTTTCACTAGCCCTTGGGGAACTTTTGCTTATAAAGTTCTTCCATTTGGGTTATGTAATGCACCAGCAACTTTTCAGAGGGCTGTTATAGGAATTTTTTCTGATATGCTGAATGACTTTATGGAAATATTTATGGATGATTTTACTCCTTATGGTGTGTCTTTTGAAGATGCATTGCAAAATCTTGAGAAGGTACTTAAACGATGTATACAAGATCACCTCTCCATAAGTACTGAAAAATGTCATATGATGATGAGTGAAGGAGTGGTGCTTGGACATTTTATTTCATCTCAAGGTATTCAAGTAGATCCATCTAAAATATTGGTCATTCAGAATCTTTCTATTCCTAAAACACAAACTGATGTGAGAAGTTTTCTAGGACATGCTGGATACTACAGAAGATTTATTAAAGATTGTTCTAAGATAGCTTCTCCATTATTTGTGTTGCTTATGAAAAATGCTGAATTTAAGTGGACTAATTCTTGTCAGAAAGCTTTTGAAGAACTCAAGCATCAGTTGTCTACTGCTCCTATTTTGAGGGGGCCTGATTGGGCCCTCCCTTTTCATATATCTTCTGATGCTTCAGACACTGCAATTGGAGTTGTCTTGGGACAAGAGGAAAATCATCTTCCTTATGCTATCTACTTTATTAGTAAGAATATGACCCCTACTGAGCTTAATTACACAGTTACCGAAAAGGAATTTCTTGCAGTAATTTATGCCATTAATAAATTTCGACATTATATCACTGGTTATTCTACTTTTGTGCACACTGACCACTCAGCTATCAAGTATTTAATGAACAAATCTGTTACAAATGCTAGAGTTACCAGATGGCTATTATTACTGCAGGAATTTGATATCACAATTGTAGATCGGCCTGGTAAAGAAAATGTGATGGCTGGTTTCCTTTCACGGTTAAAAACTGACAATGATATTCCAGTAGATGATTCTTTTCCTGATGAGTATTTGTTTGCAGTTTTTGCTCACTCTCCATGGTATGCGGATATTGCTAATTATTTGGTTGCAGGAAAATTACCATCACACCTGTCATACAGAGAAAAGAGAAGAATTGTTCAACAAAGTGCCAGGTATAGCTGGATAAGTGGGTGTCTTTTCTACACAGGGCTTGATCAGGAAATCCGAAGATGCATTAGGGAAGATGAAGTGTATGACATATTGAAAGCTTGTCATGATGACCCTTGTGGAGGGCATTTTGCTGATAAGAGAACAACACACAAAATTCTGAGGATGGGTTACTATTGGCCCTCATTATTTAAGGATGCAAAGAAATATGTAAGGGCTTGTGACAGCTGCCAGAGAATGGGTCAACCCAATCATAGAGACCAAATGCCATTAAACCCCCGGGTAGTTTCTGAACCATTTGAAAGATGGGCCTTGGATTTCATAGGACCCATTAATCCTCCATCCAATCAAAGAACTTATATATTAGTCTGTACAGACTATATGACTAAATGGGTGGAGGCAAAAGCACTTATTAGAGCCAATGAAGAGGTTGTCCTAGCTTTCTTATTTGAAGAAATCTTCACTAGATTTGGAATTCCTAGAGAGCTAGTCACAGATGGAGGACCTCCATTCAATTCTCATGGTTTTAAGTCTACCCTTCAGAAATATCATATTCATCATAGAATGACTACACCATACCACCCCCAGGGCAATGGGCAGGTGGAAAGCACAAACAAAGTATTAGAAGCCATTCTAACTAAAACAGTGAAGGACAACTGGAAGGATTGGTCTCAAAGGCTGCCTGAAGCATTATGGGCTTACAGAACTACTTGGAGAAACACTACAGGTTTTTCTCCCTATGAATTGGTTTATGGTAAAAATGCTGTTTTTCCTGTGGAATTTGAAATAAAAACTCTAAGAACTGCTTTAGCTGTTAATCTTAATTTAACTGATGTACAGACAGCTAGGTTGCAGCAGCTTCTTGAGTTGGATGAAAAGAGATTAGATGCCATTCACCAAACAACCATGATTCAACAACAGAGAATGAAGTGGCATGACAAAATTATCAAACACAAGCAGTCCCAAAAAGGTAATTGGGCCTTGTTGTATGACTCTCGGTTTGAAAATTTTCAGGGTAAGCTACGTACACGCTGGCTTGGACCATATGAGGTAGATGTTGTTTTTCCTAATGGAACGGTAAGAATTTTAACAATTGATGATTCTAAAACACCTCTACTAGTCAATGGTCATAGGCTCCGTCTATACCAGCGCCCTGTTTCTAAAGAGGATTTCAAGACTGCTTGTATGACTGATATTCATTATCTTTTTCTAGGGGAGTCTTCTGCTCCTCACAGCATTTAAATTTTCTGCACAGTTTTTTTAGTATTAGATTAGATTAGATTTAAGACTAATAATCCCTGTCAAGGGTTGGCATATTACAATTGAATTTTGCAGATTCTGGAAAAGCTCATTAAGGAGGACAGATCCATCATAAGAATATCTGAAGCTTCAATCACAGAAGCTTGTTCCCTTCATTTTATCCCATTTCTTAGTAATATCCCTTCATCCCATTTCTACATTATTGCCCTTTTTCCATTTTTCCCACTTCTACCATTCCTGAAATATCATCCTTCAGCTAGTATTTCCTATCCCTTACTGCTGAAGTTATCCCTTATCAAACACTTCCCCCACTTGTTTCAAACCCAAGTCAATTATCCCATTTTCCTGATTTTTCCCGTTGCTGAAACTCCAGTTTCAGCAACATGTCGTTCATTTTTCCGTTGCTGAAACACCAGTTTCAGCAACCTGTCATTATTAAAACATCATTTCTTTCCGCTACTATACAAGCTTTTTAGTTCTCCACTTTTACGCTTCAGATCCTTTGGGTGAAAATTATTCAGTACTGAGCAAATCCTGTTACACTCCTGTTCTAAATTTCAGAGAAATCTACAGATTCTTCCATATATATTAAGCCATTCTAAAGCACTCTACACTTCGAATTATTAAACCAAAGGTAAAAATGTAAGGTATGTGGTTTTAATGTAATGCAGTTAAATTATATTAAAGAGAGGATCTCGCTCATAATGGTTGCAATCTCCACACGCCCAATCATCATTGCACCATACGTAGGGGGGGGGAATTTCGAAAACTGAATAATCATTTCACATTAACCAATCCTCCGTCACTCTTCATTCCATCTCCACCGTCATTGAGACTTCACATCCTCTATTGCAACAATTAGCTTGACCAAAGCCTGTGTTTCTGTCTTCTGTGCCTCTGCATGTAACTCAAGCTAGTAGCCATGGGAGGGTCGGCTATCAAACATGAGCCTGGTTCGATAAATCTTCTTCAAATGTTCCCGGAAGCCTATCAAATTTTCCAACAAGCAGGATGGACATCATATTTTGAAAGGTTGGGAGAATTTGATCAGGAACAAGTTTTAGAGTTTGCCCAAAATCTTCAGGGGAATTATTCAGTAGTTCAAGGGGTCCGCATTTCAGTTACAGAGGAGGACATAGTTCAAGTTTCAGGTTTGCCGGCTATTGGGACTCGCTGGTTCAGTAGGAAGCAAGTAATTTTAAATGCACAGCAAGATTTTCTTCGTCCAGATGAACCAGTTGAACTTAAAGGCTGCGGTGTAAGTCTGCATTCACTCCCTCGACCATGGCCAACAGTAGCAGAATTCATCAAGCACTACTTGACATGCGAAGGGCGTTACCAGGTATTCTACCAACACGACTTCGTTTTGATGAATCATTTAAGGAATGGTCGATTAGTTAATATTCCCTATTATCTGCTTGGTTGTATAAAAAACATGTCCTATTATTGCAAACGGGCTAAATTCCCATTGTTATCCCTCACCCATCATCATTTATGCCAATTGTTAATTCAGAGCAAAACCCCCCTCTGAATAATCCACTCCTTATTCCCCAGTAGGCTGAAATTCCTCAGCAGGCCCAAATCCCCCAACAAGCCGAAAGTTCCCAAGAAACCCCTGAGATTCCTTATGAAGGGCAACTGGACGATATCCCAGACTCCCCAGTAATTCCATCCTCAGAGCCAGTTGACCCAACCCCAAGTTCGTCCCACTTAGTAGAGTCAACCATTCCCACTATTTCTATCCCTAGCGATGACTCTCTAACACCCCCATCCCCGCCTACTCATAAAAGGAAGAAAAGAACCCCAACAGTCTCTGTCTCAAAACGACGAACAAGGGCCAAATTCCAAATTTACACTTCTTCCGAAAGCCCTTCCCCCAGAAAAGAACCTTCCCCTACACAGAAAAGGAAAGATAGTGACTTCTCTGCTTTCCTACCAAAAAGGAAAATGAAGATGACTGTTGAAACAGGAGTTACTCCCATTTCCCCTGACCCTGCCACTATTCTGTTGAAACTTCAATCTTCACCCCCATTTCAAATCCCCCAACCCGTCTCGTCCGGTGGCACTGCCACACAAGAACCAGTGCCCCGGGATAATACGACATTGTTTATGGCTCAAACAGTGACTGTCACACAAGAACCAGTCACTTACCCAGAGGCTGAAACATAAGAACCAGCCACTGTGGTACAAAAATCATACACCAAGCATGATGATACAGGGAAACCAGCTGTAGCTGCTCCACAAGAACCAGCTACAGCTGTGGATCAGTAGGCAACCCTAGCAGAATCAACCAGCACACAGGGTTCACATACTCTGGCATCTTTATTGGAAGAAAATGAGTTTTTGAAGTCTGAGATAGAAGCCTATAAGAATGAATTAATCGTGGCACGAGAAGCCTTTGATAGAGAATTGAATCTCTATATGCTAGCACACACAGCATCATCACAAAATAGGGAGCCATGCAAGGAATACATGTGCCATGAGTGTGGTAATATTTACCAGCAGGCAGGCTACAAAGTAGTCAAAATTCAGGTATCTGAGGCATCTACATCAACTGCAATTAAAGAAGAATGCCCTACTGCTCCACAAGAACCAGTAGGGCTCTCAATAAATGTAGAAAAATAAACTAAACCAAAGATATCTCACCCTGTGCTGGTCAGCTCAGCCACTCAGACAGAAACACAACCACAAATATCTTGTCCTGAGCTAGTCAGCTCAGCCACTCAGACAGTACCACAACCACAGGCATCTTGCCCTGAGTTAGTCAGTGCAGCCACTCAAACAATGTCCCAACCCAGTACTTCTAATGCCAGGACACACACCCTGCCATGGAATCAATTAGAACTGATGAACAAATGGAAGAAACAATATGCTGAAGAACAAGATACAATATTACAGCAGCACAAGTTAGCATGGAAGAATCACATGTATGCCAACTGGGATAGTTGGGAACAGACGTTGCAACAGCTCAGGGATTCCAAGAAGGAAGTCAAGTAATTAAAGGAAAAGATGGCCTTGATGTTTTCATTAGTGCAGAAGTTGATGGCTACCCGCAAACCCTCTGTAAATTACTCTCTCTTCCTTTCTGAACGTTTAGTTTATTTTCAATTGAAGGCAATAAAGGATGGCAGACCTCATGAATTGCTTACTTCAGAACAATTTGTTGAGAATTTTGCTGAGGCCCCTGAAAGTGACCAGCATTTGCTGTGCGAACTTTATCTCCATAATGAGGCCATTCCCGAGAATAGAAGAGTCAATCTCATTCCAATTGCAGGTGATATACAAATAAGGGCATTTGTTTCATTTTTGGCCAATCAGCTCACCTAGCAAACTACGTTTATTGCAAGTAGTCATAATGAGGAGAATAGGCTCCTTTGGATTAGACCGGAACCTTTAATTCCAGCCATGTTTATAGCACAATATCACCAATTCTTACAGAAGCCAGGAATGCATAGGTACATGCAACAACTACAGGCTTCAACACTTTTGAAGTGTCAACAGCAAATCAGAGTAAAGGAGGCTACTGCATTGAAGGCCAACACTATGTTTTGGTAGCAGTCATGTAAAGAAAGACAAGACTATCACCCTTTTAGCCCTGATAATCTCCAAGCTGCACTTTCCAGGGTACCTAATTACATCAGATGCATTCGACATTGTGGAGCAAATTGGATTGGTGACCATTTTCATTTTCCAATTCTATGGATGCCTTCAGAGAAATATCAGTGTCACTATCAATTGGCTGGCAGAGATGAAGCTGTAGCATGGCAGCAATTGCAGAATAATAGAGGATTCCGAGCTCCGACAGATGCCACCTTCTCCAGCTACTGCTTGAGCAACTTGCATGCACAGAGTCAGTACTCAAACTCTGACTCAGACTAGGAGTTGCCTGAGGACATGCAACATTTTCAGCTGGGGGGGATGTTAGGACTCCACTATGTATCATTTTTACTATATACTTTGACACCACCTTACCTTTATAACCATGTTTAAAAAGGATTTCATCATCATTTTCATTTACTTTATCCCAAGGTATATAAAATCCTCTTCTTTATTATATGTTTAATCTGTTTACATATAAATTCCATAATACTCTTATATTTTATCATTAATCGAAGTGGATTGTTGCTAACATAAGTCTAAAAGATTGCAGATAAGTTATATGCTGTGCTGGAACAATCGGCCATTGCTGAAACAGTCAAACTTCGTTGCTGAAACAGCCGACTCCGTTGCTGAAACAATTGACTTCATTGCTGAAACAGCCAGCAAGCACGCAAATTCCATCACTCGTAATTTGCGATTCTGGAAGAGTATTTTGTGGAACAATGGCAACAGCATGAAGACGTGGTTACACGTATTATTCTGAAGATAGCATTCTTGTTGTATCTGTTGTAACAATATCTTTTTATGGAAGAACAGAATAGTCCTGTTTTAAGAAAGAAGAACAGAATTGGGATAAACGTAGATTTGCTCTCATGTAATTGTAAGAGATGTCTCCTCTTTAAAAAGAGGAGACATCATCATTAGAAAGGAGTTCGAGTTTGAAAGCTACAGGAGAACATTGTAGTTGAGAGACTGGAGCTAGACTCCATCTGTAATGTATCATTTCTTTTGACAGATGAATAAAATCTTCTTTTGAGCGCCCCAATTTAATTCTTTCCCTGGGGAATCTTGTGAAAGGGAAAGGGCCCGCCTTCCTCACAAGATTCACCCTTCTGTCCCTGTAGTTTGTTTAATTTCTTTATGCTGTTTTGCACTTTACTTTAATTCTGTTGCTGAGACACCAGTTACACAGTTCTGTAGTTTATTGAATATTCTGTTTCCTTAACGCTGCATGTGTTCAGTACATTCATTCTTAAGAAGTTGAGAAATCTATTTATGTTATATGTTTGAATGTATGATGCTGGGAAGCAGGTGCTGAAGGTTCCTGTACAAAGGAATAGGGTCCTGCTCCCACTAATTGCCTTTCTTTTCCTGCAGTGTGATTAGAAATAGGAGACAAGTGTTGAAGGTTCCTGTTCATGGGAATAGGGTCTTGGTCTCTTGAGTTATCTTTTCTACAGAGTGATTAGTGTCAGGCAGCAGGTGCTGAAGTTCCTATTTAAAGGAATAGGGTCCTGTTCCTGTTATGGTTGATTGGTTTCCTTTCCTGCAGATCGATTTCCCTTTATTTGGATTCTAAACTGCAACCTAGGAATTATTTCTGCTATAACATAATTGAATTCAGCTTTGATTAAACAGAGTGTGAATAATTAGATTTGTGTGATTGATAACTGTGTGGCTTTTTACTACAACATTGTTTTTGCTTTTGAAATTGAGCATATCCAGTGCATGATTGTCTTTGGAATAAAAAGACTTCCTCGGGTTGACAATTTATGTGGAGCTTGAATTGTGAAAACAATTAAAGCGACCAACAGTGAGGAGCAGTCAGAGAGGAACGACGTTGAGTGATCTGAGGAATGAAATAAATGTGAGATTTTTTTGTTTTTCTTCACTGTGTCTCTGGATTGCCATCGTTCGAATTTTATGAAAGTGAGGGCATCCAACAAATGCCACAAGTCAAACCGCAACAACGAGGCCAATAATAGATGTAATCCCATCAGTCGCTCAAAGATTTTGATTAGGCAAAATCTAGTGGTTTTTATTTGTGATTTAATTAAGGATTCACTCAGGCTTTTAAAGACAAGGAGGTTGCGGCCATGATTGAGAGGGTGTTTACAATAGGCGAACTTAGGAGTGAGGTTACTGTCTCTGCAGTTTTTTAAGAACGATAGGTTTGAGATGGTTTTTGCTCTAGAAAATCTCAATTTTTCAAAGAGGGTGGTGCTGTCTATTAAATCCCTTCCATGGTAGGATTGAATGTTGTTAAAAAGAGAATCCATATAGGTGAGATAGATTTTATACGAGAGGAATAACCTATTTGTGAGTTTTTGTTAATAACCCAGAAACCTTACCTCTCATCCTGTCGAACCTACAATCTTTGGAAACGGTATCCCATCGCTCAGCGACTCAAACCTTTATTGTTCGAGTTGCTGAGCGATGGGATGCCATTTCCAAAGATTGTAGGTTCGACAGGATGAGAGGTAAGGTTTCTGGGTTGTTAACAAAAACTCACAAACAGGTTATTCCTCTCGTCTAAAATCCATCTCACCTGTATGGATTCTCTTTTTAACAACATTTATTATTTTTAGCAGTTTTTCGGGTCTTGAACTTTCGGAGCTATTTTGACCCCCTAAATGATGTTGTTTTGAGGTCTGCAATAGGCAGTTAGCCATAGGTAGTGTTCTTCCACAAATCCTGTAGTACTCAAAGATATATTTCCGACGAGGTATTGTAGGTGCCAAACAAAAATCATATGACCAAGTTATGACCTCGGGAAGTTGGTTGCTTAACTAACCTCAACATGGGCTGCAAACTCTTGGTGTTCCATCTCTTAGGGTTAGGGTTTTGGTTGTTTAGGGTTTCCCTTTATTGTTAAATAATAAAAAGGCCCTTGAGCCTCGTTGTAACACAGTTTAGAGACATGTAGCCGCCACATCTCTTCTTAGAGATAAGCTATCATCACCTGAGCTAGTTTATTTCTATTCGCGTGTAAGCATCTTTCAATTTGTGATATTAATGAAATGAAGATTTATTTATGATGCATCTCTATGTTTATGTTTATATCTATATTTTGTTGCATTCCTTCATAATTTCAGATCATGGAGGGGGAATTCCACCACTTGATTAGCCAACTATTGAAGAAAACTCAATCTACCATCCTAGGTATACCATTTAAAATCAGAAAATGGAGATCAACAATAATTGAACCACAGAAAAAAAGAAAAGAAAAAGAAAATTAACTAAGAGTTTCAATATCACTTGACAACATGACTAGGGCCATCAAAGTAGACTCCAACGTCTGTAGACTTTTTTCACAATTAGAAACCTTCAACCTTCATGCTTTGAAATGGGCTGAAATAGATTAAAGCACTTTATTTCCATCATACTTCAGCTAGAAACAATAGATAATATAGAAACAAAATGAACTCGACTAGAATAAACTAAAGCAATTTATAAATTTATTTCCATCACACTTAAGCAATCAAATTTTTTTGTTTCCATAATTTCCCACAACCACCATCTTATCAGGGATTCAATAGATAATATACAAACAAAATGAACTTGAAAAAGCATGAAAACCCACACTACTCTGTTACACATGCTTGCTGTCCCAAACAAGTAGGGGGAGTTGCGATACCAACCTTTATTTAACACTCCAAAGTATTGTTAAAATATTTAATGAAAAAACTTAAAAAAAGAGAAACGTAGGAAAACTTAAAAATGCACTCTAAAACACCTTCATACATTTCATACTGAATTTAAAGCGTTCGTACGACCTTATGATTTCAGAGTAAGTTTTACATAGTTGCAACCCTTCTGCAACCTAAAATTCTTTTGACTGAGATAAAAATATAAAATAGATAATTCAACGTAATCCAATACCATAACTTATAGGTTAATTTAGTTGCAACCCTTCTGCAACCTAAAATGCTTTTGACTGAGATAAAAATATATAATAGATAATTCAACGTAATCCAATACCATAACTTATTATAGGTTAATTTATCAGTGTAAAATTTAATATTCATTTAATCACTAATTCAAATCCACATATCAGCCCTAAGCACTACCAATGGATTAATAGGTTCATCAATGTTAGAGTTTTAATAGGTTTTATAATATTCTTTAAAAACAATTTAAAAACCAATTTTTTCATATCAATTATTAAAAAAATATAAATTTTTAATAATAAAATTTAAATATTATTGAAAAATGTTTTATTAGAATATCTAGTTTTATGTATAAATTTAATATCTTTTAAAGTTAGATGTTACTAAAAAAAATAATTAAATAGTTTTAGTAAGGATATTATTTTTCCTAAAAGTAATATTTAAGTTGAAACTATGATATCAATTATTATAAACATTATTTCATGATACATTACATATTTTCAAGATTTAAAAAAATCATAGATATAAACTAAATAATAACTTTTTATTAAATTATTATTATAATAAGTATATCAAGAATTGATTCTTAAGAAAAGAAAGGAAAACATTGTGGATGAGGATGGAGATAGCACGAATTAGGTTTTTGGCTTCCTGCTATGACAAATATGGCGTCGCCGAGAGTTTGGGGTTCCTTGATGTGGATCACAGGGTCCTAGGTCAAGGGGAGATCATCCATCAGTGTGATCACAACTATGGTTGCCCATCCTTTGCCCCTTCTAGTAGAGTTTCCTCTCGTTCTACCACTACTGGTGTCTAGGGAGCTATATGGTAGCAGGGGTTTTGACCTAGTTGCAGACTTATCAGTAAAGTTTATACCCAAGATAATTTATTGAAACAAAAAAGACATAGAGGGTTAGGTGATTTTCATTCTCAATGCTTTTATGCTACAAAGTGGGCATCTTGGCATTTTTTCCTATGTTTCTCATAGGGGCGTGCGAGGCTCTCACTGTTGGTGCCTTCTATCATTGGCCGCTGCTTATGAATGCGATGATTGGAGGGTAATATTTGGGCCCTCATTTCCAAATGAGGGACAAGTAGAACGAAGATCACAATGCCTAGATCGAGATGTGAAGTAATAGTTTCAAGTTTTTTTTATCAAAACCCTTACTGGAAAATCGTTCTTGCAAAGGGTTCGGGGAACAGATATAGTGATAGATACGAAGCAGAGTGCCTAAAATATCATAGGTATACCTGCTTCATTACAAAGCTTGATTTTTTCACGAAAACTGTTGCAGGATGTGATCCATTTGAAATATTATGGTATTCAAAGGAATTTTGCGATTATCTTGAATTTAAGATTGCAAGGCGGTGCCCTAGGAGTGAGCATTCCACCTGGATCATCTTCTGATAGCAAGGGTTCAATCTCGTTTAAGGATGCATTGAGAGGGAATGCTGCCAAACAGGACATTCAAACCCCAAATATGATAATGTCAGGTTCGTACCTCGTAGAAATTTATATGGAGAAAGCTCTAGATATGCCCATAAAATTACGAGAAGTAAGTGGTGTTTTCACTATTTTACAAGCAAAAGCTATCATATGTCGACTTAATGGTTTTTGGCCCAAATATAAAGATCTTCACCAATGGATTTACCTCAATTGGACCAGAGAATGTGACATTTATCTGTATGCGAAAGGTATTTTTGTGGGTCAATTCGATAACCATAAATACTTTGATTATATCATAAATGAAGGACCATGGTTTTGGGGAAGGGAAGGTATATTTGTAACCCCATGGTTTCCCGATTTTGATGCCAACAAAATGGTGGTTGCGAAAATTTTGGTTTGGGTAAGGCTACATAACCTCTCACTACCCTTTTGGCACCACTAGGTCTTAAAAGGCTTTAGGAATTCTTTGGGAATATTCCTACAGATATATTGGGAAAGAATGGACAAAGGTATCTTCAATTTTTCTTGCATATGTGTGGAGATGGACTTAAGCAAAGGAATTTCGGATCATAATCATTTGACACACCAAGATTTCAAATGGACACAATGGTTAGATTTTGAAAATATCGCCTTTAGAGGCCCGATGTGCCATAAAAGAGGCACTTGTAGAACACATTCACACAAGAAAAGAAAAAGAAAAAGAAAATACTACAAAGTGAAAAAGGATGGAAATTCCAAGAGACCTGCCTTCTTCCGATGATGAGGACGAAGAAATGGATGAGACCCAACAACATCCAGAGACACAAGACCAACAAGGTTCACAAAAGGAGGGAGAAGAGAGGTTGAAGGACCAAGACAAATAGACAACGAACCCAAATGATTCAACATTGGTTTTGATTCATGTGAATCAACAGAAGGAAAAGAGCAACAATCAAGGCTCAGGAGGAACAAAGCGATCTCATGTTTTTGAGAGCTGGGACTCAAATAAAGAAGCCCCAATCATTTCAAAAAGTGATGAGTTGGCAATTATTATGACTACCCAATCACCTGGAGTTCGGAAAAAAATTCAGAATAAAAAAGGTAAAAAAAAAATTCAAAAAGTGACGAGTTGGCAATTGTTACGACTACCCCATCACTTGGAGTTTGGCAAAAAGTTAAAAAGAAAAAAGGTAAAAAAGAAAAAACTAGTTTATCTATCGAAATGTAATTTTAATTTTAATTTTTTTTTGTACCCTAGCTACTTTAAGTGCTTAAAGCATATATAGGAGGCCATTTTTTTTTTCTAAGTTAGAGTATTCTATTAACAGTAAAAATATAGTACATCAGGCTGAAGCCTTAGCAGTGCCTTCGTGGAGGAAATTTGAACAGACAGAGCGTAGTTTTTGGCTGCCCTGCGGGAGGGAAACCAGCCAGAAGAGCCACCAACTGAAAAAATCCCATGCAGGGGATCAAACTAGAATGTCTTTGACAAAAACTTGGAACATTGACAGTAGATAACAGTAGAACTGGACCATGACAAAAACTTGACCACTGTAAATTCTGAAAATGTTCACTGACATAAACTGGACCATAACAGTAGTAAACCTTAAAACAACATAACACACCCTCAGAGAGGGCAGAGAAATAGCATGAGAAACATAAAAAGAGGGCCGAGTTACTCATTAGGGACAACCTCCTCGATCCTGCATCCATAATCTTCCAGTTCGCCACGATCATTGGAGAGTTCTGCGTTGGAGTGGACCGCTGAAGGAGTTTCCATCAAATTTGCCTGATCGTGACCCGAAACCTCCTGCAGAATCTCCTTGCTTCCTCTAGGCTGGCCCCTTGAACCATGCTGCGCTACGTCCACGTTTGCGCCCTCGACAGGACCCTGCTCTTCCGACGAATTCTCAGGCTGGGGCTCCTCCAAAAAGACAGCAGAGATGGCCACAGTGACTCTCGGCCTATTGAGCACGCAATCAAAAGAGAAGAGGGTAGTGTGGGACTGTGCGGGCAGCGTGTCGCCAGAGGGAGAGTCAAGCCTGCGTCCAACACCGAGCAGGCGTCCATGGAGTAGACGAGGGAGGCTCTCAGAGGGAGGAGAATTCGGATGGCGAGCTGGAAGAGGAGGGCGAACGCCTCCTGGCACTGCGAGAGGACCCCCGCCTGCATCGCATCCTTTGCCGGAGCCTAGGCATGCTTGCCAAATTAGAACTGGAGCTCTGGAGAGCCGGAGAGTTGACAGGGTGCAGCGAAGGAGGAATGCTTAGAACAACAGTGGCCGACATGCAAGAACCCGAAAGAGAGATGTGTAGACTGTCATCAAGCTCCAAGCAGCAGGTGCTATGACTACGTTTCCCCGTGGAGGCGCGCTCACTCGCTTTGCCTGCAACTGAATTACACCACCAATTCACCGGCGTAGGGGAGAGCGGAGCCATAACATATAACAGCTTACCCCTGCAACTATCTGACCTCAACATTGAATGACCGAACCAGTTAACCTGATACGAAACGCTATTGCTGCAGTCAAGACTGCCTCGAGCGCCATCCTTCATATCGAAATGTGCCTCCATGGTTAATGCCATAAAGAGCAAGCAGGGTGAATTAACTGCGATCAGGTGGATGCGTTGGTCCGATGCGGGAAGGCAGGTGGCCTCCCGTCCTATTGACCTCCATCCTATCAATCTCATTAACGCTGCCAGCACCCGCATCCGGGGATATATAGGAGGTCATTAGGAACAATACATGAATGTATTTAAAAAAATATGCAACTAGTGCAACATATAAATTAAATGGCTAGGAAATGTCAATAAACATCAAATGATATATTTCACATTGACAAAATTTAAAAAAATGATAAAAAATTAAGGAAATTATTATTTTATTTTAAATTAATAATAATAATAATAAATTTGTTTAATTATTTTTTGTTTCAAAGTAATATTTTAAAATGCTTCAAATTGGTTAAGAACTTATTTTCCTTGATGTAAGGAGAGAGCTTAATGACACATAATAATTTTACATGATTCAACATATAACACTTTACAAACCATACATGGATTAGATAGTTTTTTATTAATTAATGGTGATGAATCAATTCATATTCATACATAAGAATTAATTATAATTATAATCAATATCAATGAAAAAGGAATTATGATAAATTTAAATTGCCATTTTCTTATTCCATTGAGAACAACTCAATTGGTGATCACCATATTATAAAATATTATTTAAACCATAAAATTCAAGATTCAAATTCTCATGGATTAAACAAAGAAAAAAAAATAAACTTTCTTAATGCATTTTACTTAATTTTAACTATCATCTACATTTTACATTGATAAACCACAAGATATTTTCCTTTTAAAAAAAAAATAAAATATAATTTTCTCCTTCATATAAATATCTTATTTTCCTATAAACAATTACTATTACTCTTTATTCCAAAACATTATTTACAAACAATTTATAATTACAAATAAAAAACAATTTATAATTACAAATAAAAACATCTATTTCTTAATTTTTTTAAATTAAAAGGAATATATAAAATCCATAATAAAGAATATTTTCATATAATATTATGATATATGATAATAAAAAATTAAATTGACAAAAAATAATCATCTACCTTTTACATTGATACACCAAAACATATTTTCTTCTTAACAAAAAAATATATTTTTCTTTTTCATATAAATATATATTTTTTTCACAAAGGAAAAATTCGTAACTTTTCATTAATAAGATAAGTTACATGTTACATATGCTGGTAGTGATCACTACTAAGCAGTCTATGAAGTGTACCAATATACTGCCATAAGGCATCCAGAAGAGTAGCTGTGCAAAATGATACCAATATTCACAAAGTAAGTTCGGTGCATAACTTATAGGTAATAGAGACAAAAATATAAATATACAATGCCGATAAAGAGTCTATGGGAGATACAGTAGCAAAATAACCTCCCAATCCAGACTGTATTATCATACAGCCCAGTTAGCTGGTGCCTCATCTATAAAAGGCCGATGGAAAAATCTGTAAACATGTTCACCAATCTGTTCTATAATGTGCCAGGTGCCCCAAGTCAGCTTCGTTGCTTCTTTGGACAACTGATCAGCCACTTTGTTCCGAGGCCTGTAAATGTGTGCCATAGAAATAGAATCAAATAGAATCCTGAGTAGATGAACCTCCCGCAAAAGTGCAGACAGTGTGTGCTTATTTTCATATAAATATCTTATTTTTTATAAACAAATTAAAATTACTCTTTATTCCAAAACATTATTTACAAACAATTTCTAATGAAAAATAAAAACTTCTATATCTCACTTTCTATTTTTGTGTCAAAAAGAATATATAAATTCCATAATAAAGAATATTTTTATTTAATATTACTTTACTTAATCAATATACAAACAAAATAATATGTTTCATTTTAAATGTAACATCATCTTATTTCCTATATAATTATTAATAATATTTAATTTGAAAAACATAAATTTTAATATAGTTTTACATTGTTGATAATAAGGACTTATAGAGAATTGTGTGTCACAAACTCACCATTCTATAGAAATCCTCACCATCAACAATTTATTGACTAAAAATATTCATTCTAAAATAATTTTACATTTTATATTAAATATAGTAACATTTTTCTTTCTCTATACAATTATTAATACTATTTAATTTGAAAATTACTTTTTACATATAAGCCACTCATTTATTTAGAAAATATATAATATTTTATATTAAAAATCAATTAAATTTATAAATATATATTAATTAAATATAAAAACTAAATACAAAACTCATTTTGATTTTCCTTCTTACGTTATATTTGTCTAATTAAAATATAAATATTTCATTCGAAGTTAATTGTGGATGTAACCCGAAGTTATGTATATCATTTTATTCAAAGTCGAGTTGAGTGAAAAGCGAAGAAGTAATGTGAGAACATGATCGTATCTTTGATTGTATAGCAAACAAGTTTTTTGGAATTAATAAAAATATACAAGGTTGATTTGAAAATTGAGAAGGCATAATTTAAAAATAAAATAAAATTGTTTTTTAATATTAAGCAATAAATTTTATAAGTAGTAGTTCTTTTTGAGCGTTACTCATTCTTGTATATTATATTAGATATAAATGCACATTGGAATATAACATATGATAACCATCCTTTCCACATCAACTATGAGAGCATCTAGCTTTTTAATGTACAAACAAAAACATCTATTTCCTTTTTTCAATTAACAAACGAAAACGTCTCTTTCATTTTAGATATCATAGCATCTTGCTTTTGTAAATTACTATATAATTGTAAAAACATATTATTTTCATCCATGACCACTTTTTGGTGCAAGCATGGACATCTCTCATGGTAAACCCATCTCTTTGGAGTGGCCAGAGTTATAGGTAGCCCCACCAAATCTTTGGCATTTTAGTTTTTCAATTGCAGAGAACAAAGAGTATTTTGAGGGGCATGTGCATTTGGAGACCAAGCGAGTAATTATCTTCTTTGTGTTAAATGTGTGTTGAATTAAAAGGCCTAGGCAATATCCTTGAACTTCTACTACTCTAGTCTAAGGTTGAAGTATATTTTCCATGTGTTATAGTTTGGCATTTAGAATATTTTCAATAGTCTTATTTCTTTGTAATTATGGAAGGCATATTTCAATTGTGATGGTTGTGGTTAGGTTAATTATCTATTTTGGCTGGATATAAAGGAAAATTTTAAGTATTTATATTATTCTTAAAATGTTAATCATAAAATGTTCATATTTTTATAAAAAATATATTATTTTGAAAACATTTTATAATTTGTAGAGAATTGTATTGAAGTTATAAATATGATACTTTTATATTATAGAATTTGAGTGAATTGTTTTGGAATATCTAAAAATTGGCAAATATCATTTGCTTAAAAGCTATGAAAAATTAGTCAATGGGAAAAATATAACCCCTGAAATTTTTCTTCTTAGAGATCCCATCCATGCCTGCTAACTTGCGACTATTTTTTTTCTTACTTCCCCATTCATTTGACGAATTTTTTATTCTAGATGAAAATCATGACTTGTTTTAATCAAATCCATGGGTGTGTGTGGAGGTGGTTATGAAATGGAAGACTCCCCTTTATCTATATTTACATCATTGAAGGAGTTTGAATAAAAAAGGTTTAGTACCTTAATATCTCAAATGTTTGTTTTCTTATAAGGAACATGATTGTTTGGTTTGATATTGTGCTCTTTCTAGCTCAAGCTTGGCCAGGTTGCAAGTAAGGGTGAAGGTATTGATCCATCCTCTTTCAAAGGCCCAAGGATTGATGTCAAATCCATGGGTTCAATTTTGGGGGTTGGGAATAGTAAACCCTCTTTGGTTGTTAGTCTAAGTCTTCAAGGATCTTCTTATAATGGTCTGGTTTTAGGTGGCTCTATTGGTATAAGTCATTGAGGTTTTGGTTCTAATTGTGCAAGTTTGGGTAGCACATGTTTTGATGGCACTACGTCATCAAATATTCTTACTAGCACTATGGTGCAAGCCTCGATCAATGGTTCCCCTTTAATGAAGGGAAAGTATCATGTGTCTTAAAACATTAATCTTGTGATCAAGGATGGTTGTGTTTCCCCAAAGCCTAGTGGTATGGAGATTGAGGTCAAGTGGTAGGTCATGTGTAGAAAATAGAAGGTTGTTTCCTCTCCCACTCATATAGACTTGAGATAATAAGGATCTTATCCATGACCCATGAATGAATTCCTATAAGGACATGATGGTTTACACACTTGATCATTCAAATCTAGGTTTTGGATGGATTTGAGATGGATAATTATTACAATAGCTTAATACTTTATATTCCATTAAAATGAACCATCATGGCCAGCTTGAAATGTTTGTATGATTATGATTCCCTATTGAAATAAGACCACCAATGGTGTCTTGTAGTGCTTTAATCTATTTGTGATTCTCCTATAGGAGGTTATGTCGAGAAGATTTGAGCATTTGAAGAAGTTGAATATATTTTGAAATGTCACTTCTTACATTTCAAAACATTTTTAGGGGATTGGAGGGTTGGTGATTACTCTCCCCTCACGTTTGTAGATATTTTTCATATATCACGGTTCCAATTCTAAGCGTTATTGCATTTGGGTCATCCTATTGGTGTAGGATTGTTAAATAAGACTTTGTGTTAATTTTAATTCTAACCTTTATTTGGAGCATAGTGGATACTGGAAATATATGGATTCCTATATCTTAGTGATGGAATGGATTGTTGCAATTCGTTTTATTATCGTCAAGTGGGAGGGAAATTGTTTTGGTGATGTTAGTTAAGTGAAAAATAGTTTAGAGAAGTAGGTATGGGACCATTGCAAGGATTCCCTTTATATTTTTGACCCAAATTGGAGATAAAAGGGGCTTGATTATGGTGTTTATTTCATGCAAACCAATTATGATATGGTCTTGATAGGGTTCTAACATGGTTGGATCAAATTTATGGTTCCTCAGAATATATGTCATTTTTAGGAAATCTTAAACACCTGGACATGCCGGTGAATGTGATAGGCCCTTATCACCTCCCTTTTTAAAATTTGATTAAAATTTATCTCTTAGTTCATTCAAGATCATCAACATTGTTCAAGTTGAATGATTTTCATTTGAATTTAGCATATTTCCATGCCCTTAATTAGTGAGTTTGGAATCTCTTAGATATTCGTATAGGTGCATATTGTTGGATCCTTTGGTGAGAAGATGTAATGCTTCACAATATAAATTTTTGAATGCATGCTTTTGTGAGTAGAAATATTATAACCATCTTTCGGATCCTTCCCATAATTGAAAAAATTATCGACGTGTTTCAAACCATTTAATGTGGTTCATCATGTATTTCATCCTAATGATGAACCACATTAGATGGTTCGAAACATATCAACAAAATTTTCAATTATGTGATAGACCTGGAAGATGGTTATAATATAAATTTCATTGAAAAGTGGGGTTAGATGATGGCTCATAACTAAAACAAAGAACAATGAGAGGTGAAATATATAATTGAAGAGGTTTGCATGTTTACTAAGAGGATTTGAATAATCTGGCTCTTTAGGAATATGATACCATGATGGAGATAATGGTTTAGATAGGGGAGGAATATACTTCTAAGGGATTTAGGTTTACTCTCATCTAAAATGGATTCAAGATAGAAATGAGATATTTGAAGTTTTCATTAACATTCTGAAAAGGAAGTTGGTGGCAAATAAGTTGTTTGGTTTGTTTAGGTAGGATGCTTCATTTCAAAGAATATTTCTAAGGTCTATGGTATATTTTCCATCGCTTTTAGAATGTATTTTTTGCATATAATTTCTTCGCCATGTGGTGTCTACACGAAAATCTTATTTCGAGTTGTTCCTTGGAAGGTTTCTAGTGGTGATTAGGAGAGGTTGGATAGGGGATTTTTAAAGGAGGATTTTCTTAGTTCCCTTACCTCTATAAAAAACATAAACTCTATACCATTGCAAATTTTATAAGGCCATGTGATATACCATTGGAAGTATTTTTTTTCTTTTTCCTCTAAAATCTTCACTTAAAGTCAACTTTATGAGTTTCTCAATTAGTGTTTGATTAAAATTATTCCTAATAATTGTATCTAGAGACACCAATGGGGATCGAAGGTAAATAATCCACTTTACTTATTGATTCATACTACAATCATTATATAAATTTTCATCTATCTTGCTACTTTTCGGGTTGAAAAATTAGAGGAATTGGCATGTATGGTCAATGTAGGGATAGGTCCTAGTTTGGTGATTTGTGGTCTCAAACCTTCCAAACTAGGTTGAGGCATCAAACGACACTTTTTTAGGTCAAACATTTGTGACAATTAAGGTACACCAAGATCAATGTGTAAACATATTTTTCTCATTATACCAAGCAAGTGATTAAATGAAACTATACCAAATGTTATGTCCCCGTAATTTGTTATATTGGCAGAACAAATGAACAGGGATAACATCAATCCAGTATTTGGAGTCCTAGGACCTAGCCTTCCTGGACCCAGAGAAGGCTCTCTCTATGTTTGTGTAAAGGATGTGAACTTGATTGATTTTAGGGTTTTGATTTTAGACTAGTTATTAGGTTTAGGGTTTTTTTGTTTGTTTGGTTGGGTAGGTTGTCAAGCAGAATAGATAGAGTGAGAGAGTTTTAAGCCATTGGGTTATGGAGTCTACCAAAGGTCTTGAAAATTTTACCAATAGGCCAAGGGTGTATCACAGGGCAAGTCTAACATGGTCAAATGGATCTAAAAGCTTATGTGAATGAAATGAACATCAAATTTGTGAACATAGTAGGTGCAAAGGATAGTTAAGAATCCCTAGTCAAATAAATTAACAAGAATGGCCTTTCAGATTACTAAGCATCAAGAAATAATCAAAGACAAGGCATACCAATAACTTCTTTGACTAAACCCTAGCAAGCAAACATTAAGACAACAATCCAGTGAACTATAGAAGGCAAGAAACTTGTAAATATTCTAGTGATTTCACATTCAAGCTAAGAAAACATTTAAGATAAACATATAATAGAGATCAAAGAAGAGGGAACTCCTAAATTCATTAATCAAGCTATAAAGACCTCCAAATCAACCATTTAGGGTAAACAAAAGGGCATGGAAAATCATAAACCTCTTTAGCTAAACCTAGTCAGCAATACTTCGAAGTAAAAGACCTTATAAAAAATGTTTAAGTAATCGAAAAGAGAAGGGCTAAACATAAAACTACTTTGAAATTTTCTTCATTGAATCATTCTTAAGACAACAAGCATAAGTGGGTCTAGAGAGCAACTAAGAATTCTCTAAACTGACCTAGCAGAGGAAAACATAGAAGCAGTAGAGAATAAACAGAACTAAGGTGCCTCTGTCAACATTTCTTAGCCTAAAATTTTTGTCCTATTGCATTAGAAAGATGGAACAAAATGATAACATAAGAAAACAAGAAATAAATAAGGAACACATCACCATTAACTATGCTCATGAATCCTGCAAGTAAGCCTTCTCCATTGTCAAGCAAGCCAAGCCATCCACAAAAACCAAAACCAATTTCTCTTCAATCTCAAAGTCTATGTACTACTCTCAATAATCATCCAACATTTAAAATGAGGCCTCAATGCTATATTTAACAATAAAGGAGGACCAAAACCCTAACTAGGGTTTGAAAACTTGATTAACTACTCATAAATACCATTTATGTCCAAAGAGACCATGCAAGGCCCAAGGCATAAAATATCTAATGCAATAAATGAAAAATAACTTCTAACACCTAACTTTGGAGTGATTTGCCCAAAAAAAACTCAAAATATCTATTTGCCATAAATTTGTGTCTTTTGCTGACCTTTTGGCAAGGGCGCAGCACAGAGGTCCAAGGGCACAATGCCTGCACCAGAAAAACGGGTCACCTTGTAGCTGAGTTTTGAAGGCCTTCCCAGTGTCGGAATGAGCTCCGTGATAGCTCGTTGGAAAGATTGTTGAGTATAATTTCTAAAAATGCCCTTGGTTTTCTGATTGGACTTCATTTACCTATTCAAAAACCAAAACTCCCAAGGATGCTAAGGGCGCAGCGCCAACCTTGAAAATAGGGCAGAGTGGTGAATTTTTGCATGTTTTTGACCCTTTTGGGGGACCAAAACTACTCCAAATGATATGAAATTTTGTGTGCATGATTCCCTTGGCTCGATGAATCCAAAAATGTAAAATATTCCTTAATAAAGTGCCCCAAAAAAGAGTGCAGTTCCCTTGGCCCTCTAAATCAGTCAAAAACCAAAATTTCCAAAAACTTGCCAAAATTTGAAATTGTCTTCCTCATTGTGTTTGGGATGCCTGTAGGGAAGCATCAGCTAGGATCGCAAGGTTCTCTTGGCTTTTTTCCTCCTTGAGGGCTTGAATTTTGGTAAGGCCTCTTTTGATCTTGGCCCATGCAATTTGATTTCTCAAGGCATAGTGCTTGGCCATCTTCTTCTGAAGGCCAAGGTCTCTTTGTGTCTTCTGCAACTGATCCTCCAAGTGTATATTAGCCCTCTCTAACCAAGGTTATCGATCATACTCAATCTCCATAGCATGAAGCTCACTTGGAGTGAGTTGCTCTGCCAATGTTGTTTCTTGCTCATTCTCCTTGGCCAAGGCCTTCCTCAAGCCAATTGCCCTTGGCCTTTTTCTAGACAACTGCCCTTCTTCATCCTCACTCTCGTCAAAAACAACCAAGACTTCATCAAGCCTAACCTTGGTCTTTTCAACTTATTTCCAGGCTTTGATTGCCCTGACCTCATAAATGGCATTTTGTGCCTCTAGCTGCTTGTTTTCAATCTCATAATAATGAATGACATTCCTAGCCCTAGCTAGATTGGCTTGCAAATCTTTGATTTGGACAACTTTACCTTTGAGCAGCATGCTTGAGATCCTTGCCTCATTTTCATCATCACTTTCAATATGAATGAGTTCAAATTCTTGCTCAGTTTCATGCTGATCTTCTTCCTTTTCATCCTTGACCTTTTCTTTGCCTTTGTCAAGCTACTTAGCTGACGTAGAAGGCATGGCCCCTTGCATTTTAGAGGCAAAAAACACATGCTTACTTCCTCTTTGGTAGGTCAAAGAAAAATGTTCAATTTTGCTCATTTTAGTGTCTTCAGTCTTGCTGCCACCATGAATGCCATCATCATGGGTATTCTCACTGTCTTCATGGATCTCATTAACACTGATCTTATTGCTGCCTTCATCATTGGTATCACCATTGCTGTCATGGCCCTTTAACACACTGTCATCTTTGATTCTCTCTGTCTTATCACTGACAACATCATCATCATCATCATCATCATCATTATCATTGCCCTCTTCAGTTACATTTGTACTAGCATCATTATCAATGCCCTCATCACCACTAGGAGCCTCACTGTTTTCACTATCATCATGGCTCTTTGTTTCACTGCCACCATCATCATCATTGACTGATTTTTCATTGTTTGAATCCTCACTGTTCTCTTCTTCATTTTTTTCCTCATTGAAATATTCCTCCTCACTTTCTTCTTCTTCATTGCCTAAATCATTATTTCCCTCTCCCTCATTTTCATTTGATTGTTCATTGTCACTTCTCTCATTGTCTAATGCATTGGGAGAGGGTGAGGAAGGAGGGTTGTCCTGAAGTGAAGGAATACGTGTATATGGTGAAACATGCTCAGCAGGAGATGATGGAGGAGTAAGGACAGGAGGATGAGATGATGACACATGTTTTGCTGAGGATGGGCTTGTGGATTGGTGAACACTTCATGGGCAATGATAACCTCCCATGGAATACCCTTTTGTCGCAATTGATGCATCACAACAATTGTGATAAGAGAGTGGTGAAAGAGGCTCAGCATATGCTGTGGATGGTCTCTTTTTTGTACAATATAGGACATTTTGTCAATACTCCTATAGAGGTAGTAGGGTAGATGCAGTATATTATCCCTAGTAAAGTGCATGAGCAACTTGATGTGATAGGAATAAAGCCGGGAGAATCTTCCTTCACATGTGAAATATTTCATAATGACCCTCATCATGGGTGAATACCTCTCAAGAAAATGTGAGAAAGGAAATATGGATTTATTATAGTCTTTGTATATGGGTTTAAGGTATGGCTCATAGTAGCTCATTTCTAAATTGGCTTGCTTGAACCATTTTTCACCAACACTAGGTATCTCAGTGGCAATAGCAATGGCATCTGAAGAAAACTCAATGTTTACTCCTACAAGATTGACTTGTTTCTCATGTAGGTTAAGCATGAAGAGCCTAGTCATCTTGGGATGATTCTGCACCTGCTATATTTTGTCACAAAATTCATAGCAACCTACATTTTGGAAGCAAGAGACAGTTAAGGAGATGCATTTAGCTCCATTGTGTTTAGTGGTTCAAACCTGTTGATCCTCCCACCTTTGTGTTGATGCCTCCTTGGCATTTGGCCTTCCTCTTCACTAGCACTATCCCATTCTCTTGAGATTTTAAAAGCTCGCCTTTGAAAACCCTAGCTCTGCTTCTAAAACTGATATGAAAAAGGTAATGGAATGGTGGTAAAAGGGCAACCTTTTACAAGGGAGGGATGAGTGAGTGAGGGTAAAGGTATATGATTGTGAGGTAGAGGTAAAACCCAATGACCACCCTTGCTGATTTTTTTAAATCTATGTTTTGACACCTTTCATTGATGGCAAATGGATATGAATGAAGGAAATGAATTTGTCAATCTGCTTGTGTTGTAAGGGCCAGAGTTTATGAGTGAATGAAGAGGGTGAAGGCAAAACCTTAGATGAACAAGTAACCTTTCAACAAGGAAACCATTTGTGTGTTCTTAATATGTAGATGGAGGAGTGTCTTAAATAGTGGTGTTTTTAACATGAAAATTAGGTTCCCCCCCTAGGTCTTCAAATTCCCTTAATCATAAATCACCACACATTCTAGAAGGAGGGCTTGATGAAGTGTAATTACCCCTAAACATTTCTTTGGAGGTCCTTGGAGGAAGTTGCAGAGTTATTTGAGTTGAATTTAGTGTCTGTAAGGTGTAGGAGGCCCTCGTGGCCAAGCACGTAGTGTTCAGGTGAACGGGGTGTCGGGTCAGGTAAACACGCAACATGTTCTACTAGGTGCGCAACGCCAACACTATTTTTTGGGCCTGTCAGGTGATTCGGGAAAACACGCAACGCGTTTCCAGGCATGCAACGTCGAAGAAAATTTCACGAGGGGGACTGCTAGGGGCACAACACTTGACTCCAGGTGCGCAGCGCAGCCCTGAATGCCCAACGCCTAAAAAAATTAGCCAATTTCGACTCGAACAATCATAGTTTTTTTATCCTGATTCTTCCAACTTTTTGCAAGTGAATAATGAGGTAGGTGAAGTGTTAGCTAACCTTTTATAGGAAAATGATCTAATTTAATTTCACAGTCCACTTTTCTAATGTCTAAAAACCTTTTTCATTCTTTTCACTAGTGCTTCTTTGACTTTTTGATGCAGGTAACCAGAATATTGACTTGGCTTTTTCTCTTGCTTTGTGAGGCATGATGAATTCTATTTTGATAGTTTCAGGATGTTTTTAGATAGTGTCTACATCCTTAAAACTTCCGTGGCTTCCATTACAACACTGGAATTATCCCTTTCACCCTCTCTTACTAACAATTTTGCATTGTTTGCTATGTAGGTGACTGAAGTGAGAAAACAGGCTCTTTTTTGGTTCCTTGAGGCATGAAAGTTTATTTTGACACTTTCTTGATTTAGCCATAAATCAGTTTCTTCAAATTGATGTGAAATCCCCTTTATGAAACTCAGCTTAACCCTTTCACCTTTTTTACAAGCCCTTTTTACTGTTTGTATGCAGGTTGATAAGATGATGAACTTGACCTTCTTTAATCTTGGAGGCTTGAGATGTTTGCTTTTGACACCTTTGAGACAGAAACACAAGCTTGAAACACCTTCACAACACTACTTTTCCAATACCATGGAATTCAAACAATGCCTTTCATCTTCTTTGGCCACTTCTAATTTGCAGGTGCCCGAAAACATTGATTTTCCCTTTCTCACTGATCCTCTTTACATCCTTACTCTTTGAGGTAGTGAGGTATTTTACCTTGGAAAACTCTAGGATGTTACACACATTGGTAGTCTCAAAATCTTCCTTTACCTGCACCTTGGAGCTCAAACTATCCCTTGATCATTTTGGCATGAAAAAGCTTCTTTGGACAAGTTTGGAATCTTTACAAATAGTGATATCTTCAGAATCCCTTTTCTATCATCATGGGGTTCACTTCTTAATTTCACCTCCTTTGATCATCTTCACAAAACCCTAGGTGTCTGGAATGCTCGAGAACAATTATCAGTGTTGTCTTCTAATTTCTCTATAGCCCTTTCAAGTTCATTCATTTCTATCCAATTCACCTCACCTTTTTCCCTTTTTCATTAATAATTTCTAAAATACTTTTATTCATGTTTGGTTTTGGTGTACTTCCAGATTATTTCTGTCATTTGATCATTGTTTGACACTTTGCTGGGCTATTTAAGCTCAAAAACCTTAGTTATCCTTGAAACCAAACTGCTTCTCCTTTCCTTGCTATGGATGTCTTTATTGAGGAGCATACCTCTTACCTTACTAACTTTCTACTGATAATCATTTTAACAGTCTTGCAGAAGTGTCAAAATTCACATTTAATTTTTGCAGAACTTGAACTTTATAAAGTAGTATACTTCGAAGATTTTATGATCTTTCTTGGATAACCACGTGTTGATATTATTTTACATCTGAGCTAGCTTCTAGCACAGGAAAAGTAGTAAATAAAACATCAATGATGACCTTACAACCTATGAAACCCTAATGACCTAGTGGGAGGTTTCTTTGACTTGGTCTTTGACTGAAATCTGGTTTGGGATCTTCAAGTGTAAAAACAGAGTATTGACAAAGTGGTGTATTAAAGATCCAATATCCAATGTATTTGATTTATCTAAAGAGCTTACATAGATAGTTTTGAGACCATCAATGATTGAGGAACCTGGTGAACATGGGAAAGAACATGCTGTTTGGTAACCCTAGATGGGAAGTGGAGTGATGGGTAAAGGAAAAGTAGAGTGATGAGGTTATATGCAGGAAAAAGGATGGAGATGGGTAACACAAGCCCATAAGGAGTTTTTAGGAGTGGCAGGGTGACCATGAAATGGCAAAATGGTAAAATAGTGAAAATTTTCTATAAGAATAATGAAGGCAACGAGATTTCTAAAACTCACAATATTCAGGAATCTTGTTTTTTTAGAAATATGGAACCAATATTTAGTCATCTATAGATAGTAAAAATTACTAATGACTAAAAATGGCTCCACTTGGGGAGGGCATCTCCTTTTCAGGATGTGTCCAAGACCTCAGAGTTCAGATCTCTGAGTTTTGAAGACTGTTGCCTTACTTGCACTTATCTTTCTTCATTTCCTTATACTCTCTTGAAGCTATGATCTCAAAAATATGAAAGGACATGATTGCTTCAATATTATTTCCACCTACCCATCACTTTGCCTAACATTTTTTCTTCTTTTGGGTGCACTTAGATTGGCAAAACCTTGACATTATTTTCTTTTGAAAGAATAAAACTATCTACTTGTACCCTTATCACTCCCAAGAGTTCAGATTAAGCTAATGAACTCTCTTATTCTCTACCTAGTCTAATCATCTTTCAAGATTAAGTTGTTTGACAAATTTTTCTTTCTCTAACCTACTAACATGAAATTGAAAACATGACTAAACCAGGATTAAGCAATATGATTTGCCATGGGTTGTGGCATTTGGACAAGCTGCACACAAACATTATTTTTGTACAATAAAAAACTAGAAAACATGAGGGTTGTGGTCTATCATTTGTTATGTATCCCTCTCTTCTCTTTGGTTCAGATTTATGCTTTGGGAACCATCATCTTTTCCTAATCTAATCTACTGAAAAGTCAAGCTTAAATGGTTTGACAAGTCTTCTTTCACTAACCTATCAACAGAAATTTAAAACATGTTTAGGCTAGATGACTGAACACGACTTTCTTTTCTAAACATTAGTGGCATTTAGGCTTGCACACTTTTAGCAATACTCTTTTTTGGTATGGGGCTGTACCTCTTCTTTTTTCCTCTTCCCTCTTTTTCTTCCTTTCTTTGTTTTTGTGTTTTTGTTTTTCTGATCTTTCATCAAGCAATGTTATGTAAAATGAATGAAAGCCTTAAACTTAGGAATTTTGACAAAAATAGTGTTTGAGCATCCTGCCATTGACAAGACCTCCAAATAACTCTATTCCATCTAGCTCTTGTAAAAAGAAAGCATTGTTACCTCTAACTAAATGAATGATGTAAGAACCCTTCCACAAATTTTCAACTTTTCCATGCTTGCCTTTGTCCTCTCTCCTTGAATCCCATTTTAGCATCTTGTCTCCAATCTAGAAATCATTGGCTTTGGTCCTTCTGTCAAAGATCTTCTTGATGTTCTCTTGCATCGCTTGTGTTCTTTTGTAAACTTCTTCCTTTGAATTCTACATGTGAATGGTTTGGTTCAACCTCCTTTGCATATTATTCTCTTTTGATTGTACCTCTTGAAGAATATTCATCACTGGAACTCCCAAGGATGTTGGGAAAATTAAATCCATGCCGTACACTAACTGATAGGGAGAAAAATTGAGTGATTTATTTATTTTTAGTCTATCAGCCCATAGTGCATGCACTAGTATTCTATGCCATGCATTTTTATTTTCTTCCAGCAGCTTCTTGATGATGTTTACCAAACTCTTATTAGAGGACTCAACTAGCCCATTACCTTGAGGGTAATAAGTTGTAGAGTTCCCTAGTGTGATGTGGTATTTGTAGCAAAAGTCCAAAATTTTCTTGGACTTAAATGCAGCAGCATTATCGGTAATGATCTTTCTTGGGCAGCCAAACCTGGATAAGATGTTGGTTTCAAGGAATTTGATGATGACTAAGTCAGTGGCATTTCTAGAAGGGATGGCTTCTATCCACTTAGTGAAATAGTCAGTTGCAGTGAGGATCCACTTGTACTGAGCATACGAGGCAAGGTGGATTTATCCAATTAAGTCCAGACCCCATTGTTGAAAAGGAGCTTCAACACTGATAGGATGTAAAGGTAAAGGTAGAGTTTTCTCTTGCCATCAAATATTTGGAATTTATGGCAAGTTGCAACTAGCTTGTGTATGTTAGGGAAAAGAGTGGGCCAATAGTAACCAACTCTAAGGATTTTTTTGGTTGTGGTTTTCCAGTAGAGATGGCCTCCACAATCTCCCTCATGCAGCTCATGCATGATTCTATCTGCATCATCTTCAAGTAAAAATTTAAGCAAGATGCCAACAGAATTTTTCCAATAGAAAGCTCTATCTAAAATGCAGAAATTTAATGCCTTTTGTTTCAAAAATCTAGCTTTTGTTTTGGACAAAGTAGCAGGAGCATTTAGATTAACAAGTATATACAATATGTCAGCATACCATAGTGAGTTTAGGAATTTTTCTTCAATGGGTGGAGTTTCCAGTTCTTCTTGTTCATCCAAATAATGTAACATGTTTATGTCTAATGCTTGAAAATTTGATTCAACCATGAGTTTTGCAAGTCCTTTTCCTTTAATCAGTTTAGTGGGTCTAATTTCTAAATCATATTCTAAGATAATAACAATCCGCTTACGCCTTTTTCCATAAGGGTCCCAATTCAAAATATCTTTAACAACTGTATGTGGAACAAAAGAAATGATATGGGAGTGAAAAATGTAAACTCTGAAGTCTTTCAATGCTTTGATCAAGGCAAAGGCTTGTTTCTCCATGATGTTATACTTTAGAGGTGCATCCCTCAATGCCTTGCTAAAGAAAGCTATGGGTTATTCTTGCCCCATCATGTTCTTTTGAAGCAATATTGCAGCTATAGTGTGTTCTGATGCAAAGCAGAAAATGAAGAAATCTTTGGTAAAGTTGGGGCTGATTAGAACTGGTGTTTGGGTGAGTGCTTGTTTTACCAATTCAAAGGATTGTTTGGCGGTCCACTTAACTCATACTTCTCTTTTTAGCATGTTTGTGATGTTTCTTAGGAGTTCAGAAAGGTTTGGTATGAATCTTATTAGGAAGTTGATATTTCCAATGAAAGATTGCAGCTCTTTAATGTTTCTAGGGTGGATGATCTGTAATATACCTTCGATCCTTTTGGGTTCTATCTTTATCCCTTCTTCAGAAATGATGTGGCCTAATATTTTTCCTTCTTGAAGACCAGACAATGTTTTCTTAAGATTCAAAGTTAGGCCATACTTCCTACACTTCTCAAAGACCTTTCTCAAATGAACTAGGTGTTCTTCATTAGTTTTAGAATAGACAGTGATGTCATCACGGTATATCACTATGAAGTAACCTATGTCTTCAGAAAAATCTATGTCCATGGCTCTTTGAAAAGTAGATCCCGCATTCATCAACCCAAATTGTTAGTATGAATCTTAATCACAAACATACGAAAAATTCTCACTTTAGCCATGCATAACAAACAACCCTAACAGAAAATATGGCTGCCAATATCTTTAGATATGCAATTAGTTGACTAATATAAATGCTGCAAAATCTATATCTATGCATTAAAATAGATTAAGTATTAGATTAAGTAGTAAATAAAAACAAGAGTTGCGCCATGCATCCAATAGACAAGACAATAATATGTTTAAAGAATTTTTCATTTATGGCACCTGGGAGGAGAACATAGACGGATGCTACTAATCCTCCTCAATGGGATGGGTTCTTGTAAGTCCTCAACACTTCAGATCTAAAATCCCTCTCTCTTGATGGTGTATAAAACCCATACAACAATGGAACTCAAAAGGGAATTCACAAGAAAAATGGTAGCAAAATATGACAATGATAGTGGATCAAAGTCATACCAAAAGTATAGATCCAGAGTGATCTTTAGGCAACAAAAGGTAGCGAATGAATGGAAAAACCCTTCTATTTATAACAAAATATTGAGTTAGTCTAGATATTGGTGCATAATTAAAATATTATTACCCAAATCAAGATCCAACTTTTATGGAATATTTTATTATATTTGTTGGAGGGAAAAAGAATTTGACTTGGGTCAAATCCCTTTATTTGTAAATAATAAATAGAAAAATGATTTATTTATTATTTTAAGGATGTGGTTGAGTAATAACGAAATAAATAATGATTTATTTAATTATTTATGAATGATTTAGTCAAATTTATCAAGGAATATTATTTAAATAAGGTTTAAATAATTATTCCTAGAAAATAATAAGATAAATAGTGATTTATCTAATTAATTTTCTTGTTTTGGGTTAAATATGACTAGGAGTATTAATTAAAATACTATTTAACTTATTATTCCTTGAGGAAAATCAAACAAATGTAGATTTATTTAATATTTCCTTATGGGGTTTCCTGTTTAGACCATTAACAACTTCATAAAGGTGGTTTACTAAGTTATTTTTCATAGTGAAAGCAATTTTAATTAGGGTAAAATTGGTCTTACATGGTGTACTTAGGTCCATCTAATAGTAACATGTTAGATGACCAAAAAACGGTGTAACACAAATGGCATTTTTACATACATGAATGTGCCCCATGGTGTTGTGAAAGCGGTTTTGTGCTGATCACTTGGAAGTCCTAGTACCTGATTGTACCATGAAAAGCCATCAAGAAATGATATTCTCTTAGAACCTACCCCCCTTTGCAGTATATGATCTATCTTGGGTAAAGGGTAGTTTTCCTTCAGGGAGGTTTTTTTCAAGTTTCTAAGGTCTATACATAGCCTAATCCTCCCTGTTTTCTTTCTTACTGACACAAGGTTAGAAACCCATTCTGAGTACCTAAGTGGGACTATGATACCATCATCATACATCTTCTTTATTTCCTTTTCAACTAGAGGTACTAGGACGAGGTTTATTCTTCTCAATTTTTGTTTGAATGGTTTCTCGTTTTCCTTGAGAGGAATCTTATGTTGAATAATGTTTGTGTCATAGGACTTCAAGTCCTCATATCCCCATGCAAAAACATCTTTAAACTCTTTGAAAAACTCTATGTATTTCTGTTTTATGTGAGGTGGCATAGTTTTGGACAGCTTGATCATTTTGGGTCCTTCTATGCTGCCTATGTTGCATTCTTCTACATTAGTCTCGATAGATTCCATTTTTGGTTTCCTAGTAACATCATTAAAGTCAAACAACTCTTCTAAGGGGGTAAGACCTCTTGGTAATGAGTTATCTTTGCATTGTAATACCTCAAGGTATTTTTGAACCAGGTCCCTAGAAAATTCTACCTCATGAAAGTGTTCTAGCAGATTTACATCAGCATTAGGAAATGGCTCTGTTTTTGGTGTTTGTTCTTCATTTTGGAAATCTTGTTCATTCTCTAAGCTTGGTTTTGGTATTTCAAATTCATTATTGGATTGCAGAAAGTCATTAATTTTTTTATCCCCCTAAAAAACTTGCCAATAATATATGTTGTCAGGTACTGTAGGCCGGTTTTTGACTTTGACAATGTATTAGTCATTGGCATGGGGTATTTGGAAAGTGCTGGCAGCAAAGGCAAGTTCATTGGCAAGGCTGTTTTGAGCTCTAGGGATGGAGGTAAGTTCATACTTCTCAAAGGTTTTCAGGAGGTCTAAGGCAACATTCCTATATTATCTTAGCCTAGAATTTTTGGTTGAATACTATCCTTTTATTTGTCTAATGATTAGCTCGGAATCTCCTTGAACATAAATCTTCTTGGCTCCTATGTCTTTTAGCAAGTGTAAACCAAGGAGGAGAGCCTTGTTACACAGTAATTTGTCACCGTCCTTACCATTCCCCATCCCGCACAATGGAGGACCCATTCTGTGACCTGTGAACATTGTCATGCCTTGAAATCATCATCAATGCATCCCTCTGAACATGAGCTTTATTTGCCCTTGAGACATCTCCTTGCAAAAGTCATAAAAAACAACCCTTTTAGCATTGGCGCGGGCAAGCAGTTCAGTACTCGCGCCAATGGGGAAATTAATGCAAAGAGGTCGCGCCACCTGGCGCTCTGTCATAGAGCCGTAGTCGCGCCACCCAATTTGGGAGTTTTTTTTTAAATATGGATGGCGGGAGTTGAGTTCTAACAAATTCACAAACCATCACCTATCTTGAGTTGGGAGGTTGGCTGCGGGAGTTCTATGGAGGGAAGTGGTTTTTCCACCTCCCATGGAACCTTCCTTGTTGATAGGGCCAATCCCATAATTATAGGGATCCCAACTCCTCCTTCCCCATCTATAAAAGCTTGCTCAAATCAATGGAAAGCTAGTCTTGAAGTGCCTAAGCTCTGAATCTCCATATTCCCAAGAGCCTTTGTGTTGTAAAGCACCCTCTCTTTCCCTTAAGGCTGACTCAAGTAAGGAGACCATTGTCACGAGACTCTGGAGAGGTTTTCTCTTTCCTTGGCAAGCTTTGCGAGACGTGGACGACTGGAAACCCGTCCGAAGGAGACCGCGACGTCAGAACTTGGTTGTAATCTCTCTTCGCTGGTTATTTAATAGATGATTATGATTATGGTTCCACTCCATTTTCCATCATGTTAATGCGAGTAATGTCCTTTCTGACTGATGTTTAGTTACGTATGCTGGTTTCTATGCTTGTATCTGTTCGTTTCTTCCATGTGCAGGTGTTCATCCGCGGAGATCGTGGAGGGATTGTGATCTGCCAAGCTTGAGGAACGGGGACGCTTCTTCTTCGGATCCTAGCGTTGGAATCCAGGTAGGCTTCTATCTCCAGCCTTTTCATTCGTAATTAGGAACCTGCGTCATGACATTGTTTGTTTGTTGCTAGACCCCTGCTGGGCTAGTAGGGATCGCCTCTGTCCGCAGAGGGGATTTACCTCCTCAACAAGCCTCATACTCTGCAATGTTGTTACTGCATTGAAAATCTAGTTTTTAGGAGTGGCCTCCATTGGTGTTATGTATCCAAACACCTGCTCCTGAACCAAATTTTCCACGAGAGCCATCAAAGCTCATGTTCCAAAGTGTTTCAAGTTCAGATTCACCATTATGATATTGTTTAAGGCTGCTAGAGTTTTGGCTGTCATTTTCTTCATTCGGTGTTTAGTTTGACTGTCCTGGTAGGCCTAGTTCTTTCTCATTTTCATTTACTTGTTCAATAATATCATCTTCATTATACAAGATAAATGAGTCAAGTTTTGAATGGATGGAATAAATAGGTGTGTTGTTTGGCCTGTATTAGCTGCTTACCATGCATTTCATGTGTGATTCCCGGTACAATCTCCCTATTTGGTTAAATACCAGGATGGTATCATAGGACATGTCCATTTGGAGGTTCCCCTGACATTTGGCTCCCCATGATCTAGATAAAAGCATGCCATTCTTCGAGGGAATGTCAACCACTACAATGTCCATAACTTGACTCTTAGCAAGTATTTGTGCCATATTGACACACAAATCCTTAATTAGACTCAAACATTTGACTCTGCTTGAATCGAAAGAGTACAAGTCTTTGTAAGGTTTGGTTATTTCGAGGCCTAATCTCTCCATCACCACCTTGGGCATGAGATTGTGTGAGGCATCAGAGTCTAGCATGGCATTGTGCAAGATTTTTCATGAATGTTTAAGCTAACATAGAATGGAGGGACAACACCTTCTTGATATTTTCCTTCTACCTCAGGTCCAAACAACAAATTTGGCTTGTCATCAATTAGGTTTAGAGTGTTGATGTCATTCCCTATGTTAAATGCTTTCAAAACTTGGGACCTATATACATCTTGAGTTACTAGTTCAGTGAGAGGCATGCTTATTTTGATCTTGGAAATCTCTTCCTCAAAACTGAAAGGTGCTAGTGTTCTTGGTATATTTACATCAGTTTTGTCACACATAGTCTTTTTAGCAACATTAGTTTGTTGAGTTTTATTCAGACTGTCATTTAGAGCAGTTTTTCCAGGGCCCCTAGTTGATTTTCTAGGGCAGCTTGGGTCATCATTTGATTAGTTAGTTTTGTCTTTGTTTTGGTCAGGTTTCTTAGCCATTGTGGTGGTGTTTTTTGCTGTTTTCTTAAGGATGTTTTCATGGGTCTTTCTAACATCAGTGTCTAGTTTGTTTTTCTTGGAGGCATCTTGGTTTTTCTTACTCCTAAGGTCATATTGCCTATGAACCTCCATAATAGTGTTTTCAAATCCTTATTTGTAGTCTTCAGAATCCTCATAGTTTGTTTCAGTTTGATTTGAGGAAAATAACCCTTGTTCTTCTTCAGTGAGAAAAACATCACCCTCATTGTCAGAACCTATCAGATTCACATGGTTTTCTTCTGGATATTCAGTCTCTCTTTCCTCTTCATCTACATAGTTATCTTGGAAAGGAGGCATGATTTGATGGTCATTGTCTCTTTGTCTATTTTGGGGAGGGTCTCTTCTGAAATTTTGGTTTCTATTTTTGTTTTTGGGATTTGCTTGGTTTTCCCCAAGAGGTTCTCTTTCATTCAAGTTGATCCTCTCCATCATTATTTCCATTACCCTCACTAGATTGTCAATTTTGGCATCAGATGTGGAGGCTATGGTTTCATCTTTGTATGTAACTTTCTTTTTTGACCTCATCCTAGCCCTTTTCTCAATTGCATTGGCCTCTACACTCACAACTCCCCTTTGCATGTCTTGTAAGGTTAGGCGATCTATTTCTCTCATTTGGTAAGCCATGTATGGATCCAAACCCTCTAGAAATTTTACCAAGGCTAGGCCCTATGGGGGTTTCATGTGAGGTGGGAGTGCATTGTATACACTATTGAACCTAGTGCAATAGTCTGGGATAGTTTCTCCAACATTTCTCTTAAGGTTGTTATACTCTGAAAGGATTTGGAGAGGGTTTTTCTTAATCTCCCACTTGTTTATGAATGTTTGATAGAGGGAAGGAAGGTCATGTATGCTGTTAGGAATGAAATTTTTGAACCATTTCTTTGCTTCTCCTCCTAAGCTTTGGGAAAACATCCTCATTTTTATGGTCTCCTCTTCTATCCCTTGATAGTCAAAGGCATCATCCATCCTATCTACATGTTGTTGGGAAGTGGTAGAGTCAGCTCCAGTAAAGTGAGGGATTTTGGATTGGTAGTCTTAAGGCATGGGAAATAAAGGTTGGGGTAGAACCAATGGGGAAAACCACACTGCCATGGTTGGAGGTAAAGGAACCCAAGGATGGTTTGTGAGAGGGGGGTTTGTAAGAGGAGGTGGAGGATGAAATGGAGTGGTTTGCATAATGGATGTGTAAATGGGGGTGGTAGATGTACTTGGACCAACAAGCTAAGATTGAGCAGATTTGGAATGAAAAGAGCCAAAGTTTTGGAGAAGCTGAAAATCAGGAGGAGTGGAAGGAGAGGCTTCTCTACTGGGACTCTGCTAAAAATATAAGGGCTCAAGGTATATCTGGTCTATCCAACTTTGAGACTTAGTTCTGAAAAGGTTTCTTCTATGGTGTAAGTCAAACTGGGGATCTTGCAAGGCTGTGAGGTTTTCAGGGACAGAACTTGCTTTGTGAATGGTCCTAACAGTAGTTGAATCTTTAGTCCTAGAATTTTTCCACGAGACCTTTTCTGGGTCATAAACTATGGTAGGAGGTTTAGGGTTAGGGTGAGATCTGGTGCTTATCCGTTGCAAAGCTAGATTTCAAATTCAATAATGTAGAGAGGCTGAAAGTTCTTAGAAGTGTCTTGAAAACATACTGATTTGAAATGGTACTAAGCTCACACAATGAGTGACTGGGTTTTAGACTATTATGACTGAGTAGTGCATTCCCAGGGGAGTCTATGAGAACTAGTGGAGTTAGTAGGTCTACTGGAGGCTAGTGGAGTCGCCAAGTGGATGTTTTTTTTACTTCTTTGAGGATATGTTCTTGTGGTCCACCACCAACAATTTACAAAAACCAATCTAGAGATGTTTTTGGGATTTCTGAGTTTCTTTATGTAACACGAAGGTCTTTAATGAGTGTCCACCAGTTGAGTTGTCATTTTGCTAGTATGGTGAATCAATTAGATACTAATCTTGGATAACAATTGATTTTCTAAGTTTGACAGGGATTTGAGAGTTTTTAAGGTATACTTAGGATGCTACTGACTAAGGGTCCCACCGTGATCACCATTATGTTATGTACCCGTAATTTGTTAGATTGGCAGAACAAATGAATAGGGGTAACATCAAACCAGTCTTTGGAGTCCTACGACCTAGCCTTCCTGACTCGGAGAGGGCTCTGTCTATGTTTGTGTAAAGGATGTGAACTTGATTTATTTTAGGGTTTTGATTTTAGGCTAGTTATTAGGTTTAGGGTTTGTTTGTTTGTTTGGTTGGGTAGGTTGTCAAACAGAATAGATAGAGTGAGAGAGTTTTAAGCCATTGGGCTATGGAGTCCACAAAAGGTCTTGAAAAGTTTAACAATAGGTCAAGGGTGTATCACAAGGCAAGTCTAACATGGTCAAATGGATCTAAAAGCTTAGGTGAATGAAATGAAAATCAAATTTGTGAACATAGTAGGTGCAAAGGGCAGTTAAGAATCCTTTTTCAAATACCTTAACAAGAATGGCCTTTAAGATTGCTAAGCATCAAGAAATAATCAAATCCAGTCATACTAATAACTTCTTTGACTAAACCCTAGCAAGCAAGCATTAAGACAAAAATCTAGTGAACTATAGAAGGAAAGAAACTTGTTAATCTTCTAGTGGTTTCACCTTCAAGCTAAGAAAATATTTAAGATAAACATATAGCAGAGATCAAAGAAGAGGTAACTCCTAACTTCATTAATCAATCTATAAATACCTCCAAAGCAACTGTTGGAGAGGTAAATCCCCTCTACGGATAGAGGCGATCCCTACTAGCCCAGATTGGGTCTAGCAACAACCAAGTCATGCGAAGACACAAGTTCCTAATTGCAAAAGACCAAGATGTGACAAGAGGCCTACCTTAAGTCCTACGCTGCTGTTGTTTGCGGAGAAGATGGTGCTTCCGTCCCTTGCTCTGGCAGATCACAATTCTCCCGCTCGATGCAATCAAACACCTGCACGTACAAGAAGAAACAACAAGCAAACAAGCATAAAACCTAATACATGCAATTATGTATCAGTCAGAGAAGATAAAACTCATGACATAAAACATAATCATCTGAGTGGAACCATAATCGAAGTTGCTTATTATTAATCAAAACAAAGAAAGATACAACCTGAGCTTTGATGCTGGATCTTCCTTCAGTGGGTCGACAGAGGAGTACGTCTCGGTAAAGCTCGTCAGAAAAAGGACAAGTCTCTTTCTCTTCAGCTGTCTGACGATAATCTCCTTACAATTGATTCAGCTCTATTCAGGCTAGCTTGCAAAGGGAAAATGACAAGCTTATATAGATGGTGGAAGGGGAGTTGGGATCCCTACATGGTGGGATTGGACCTATCCTCAAGGAAGCTTCCATGATAGGTGGAAAACCACTTCCCCTACATGGAGATCTGGAGCCAAACCTCCCAACTCAATTTAGAGACCAGTTAATAAGTTGGTTGGAATCAAAATTCCACCATTTATTTAAAAAAAAAACTCCTTATTAATCCTGGTGTGGGTGATGCACAGGGACAGAGTGCCATTTTGTGTGCCCTCTTCATGGATTTCCCCCATTGGCGCGAGGGATGAACTATCTAGTCGCCCCAAGGCTAAAAAGGCTATTTTTAGGGATTTTCATAGGAAATTGTCTTCAGGGGAATGATTGTCCTTGTCAAGGGGGATGCCATGAAAGTGGTTTTAGGTCATGTCACTGCTCACAGGTCACGAAATAAGCCCTCCAATGTGCGGGACGGGGGATTGCAGGTGTTGGTGTTCCCATGTTTTGGCCAGATTAGCAAGACCAAAAGATGAGACAACATTAGAACTAGTTTCAGACCCTAGGATCTAGCCCTCTTGGGTCCATAGAGGGATCTCTCTATATAAGCAAAGGTTTTAAGTCTTTTAAGTTCAAAGTTTAAAATGTTAGGCTAGTTATAGGCACGGGGTTTGTTTGTTTGATTTTGGGTTTTGGTTGTCGGGAATCGAGAAAGAAGGGTTCAATATAAGACAAGGATGAGCAAATAGGACTTTAGGCAAAGGAGAGATGATTCAGAGAACATCAAGACCATTGGGCAAATGGAGTCAGGAAAGGGTTTACTTGCTATTCAATGTGCAGGCTTTCAATTGGGCTAGTCATCTAAAGCATTGGATCTTAAAGATGATAGTGTGGCATGAAATGGTAAGAGAGAAGGCGAAAGCAAGGAAACCTCCAAGGTGACCTTTCAGGAATCAGATCCAGGGACAGGACATGCCATTGGACAACCTGTGATCCAGAACCCAAAAGTTTAACTCTTCGGACAAGGAAACATTAAAGATTTGGACACAAAGGTGAAAACCTGAGATTAGAGAGAGACTTTGAACTCTCAATGCTTCGGAATCCAGCTTAAGGGATCTTGGAAAGTTTCAATTAATTGAAAAGGATCCTAGTGAGACAGAGACAGACTTATAGACTCCCAGTATCCCAATTAATTCAATTAAAGCCTAACAAGAACATCTAAGAACAGATTCATTAATTCATACATCAGCTAGCAGTATATCTGATCACTACACTGGTTAAATTAGCTTGAAATCAATCCTCAGATAACACATACAGCAGAAAACATTGAAGGCAGGGAGAGAAGAAACATAGGGTACCTAACAAGGGTAAATCCTATGCCATATTTCTGATGTGTGCCAGAAGAAATGAAATGTAATGAATTAAACAGGAAAAACATAGACAAAGACGGAAAAACATCACTGCTGTTTTAAATTAGGATCCAAAGAAATGTGCTTGTCATATTAAAGAGCAACACCAGTTAAGTACAACATTACCAATAGTTTGATATTCAGTCTGAAAACATCTTCCTCAACCTATCTTGCAACTTTACACAGAGAACATGTCTCAAGAGAAACAACTTGCAATACACCGATATTCGATCAACAACCTTACAATGAGTTTCTTCATGAATTTTATAGCTGAATGAGAGACAGAGGGGGTAGATGAAAAACTAAATGTAGCATTAAAACTTGGAAGAGGAAGAGGGCCGAGGCCCCATTCTATTTTAAATTCTGGGCATTTATCTCTGGTACTCTTTGGATGAAAGAGTGGTCTTCGTCAGGATGCAATTTACTCCAGGTATGTCTTTGATGTAATTGCTGTAGCACCTCTGCAATAATTGTGGTACTCTGGTGAATTAAATAAAAGTAGAACAATGATTCTGGGGCCTGCCATACCGTGTAAAAAATTCTTTTGATATCATAGGACTGTTGTTAGGGCGGAAATTTCCTCAGGGACACGAAAAAGCATGAAAACTATATGGGCACTTCGTCCTTTCATTGGAGGGGACATTCTGCTGATATAGACACCCTGATGATATGATTTTCTGTGCATTAGATCTTTTGAGTGATCCACGGGGTCTTCGATATGGTACCCTACCTTAAATTACTGACTCCAGGCTTCAAAAATCTTTGATTACTGGTCTTAAATTCTCTGATATTTCACTGATACTGTTTTGCTACTCCATTCCTGTCTCTGTCTGCAAAATCTGTGCTTTAATGGCCTTGGGAAGGTTTTACAGAGTTTTAAGCTACTCCTTTAATGAAAGTCATGTCATAACACCTTCCCAGGCCTTCTTTCATAATTTCGATCTCTGCATATGGCCTTCCCTGCGTTTTTTGCCATTGTAACAGTGAATATGAACCATGGCAGTCGTTTAACGTTGGTACCCTAAAAAACACACAAACCCATCAAGAAAACCATGCATGGGAGGGTGGATGCAATGGGAACAATGAGAATGGCAGCACAGCTTGGTGAAATTGTGGAACAGTGTGGGATGATGGTGGAAAATGCAGTGAACAGTGGAGAAATGGACTGGTGAAAGTTGGCGGGGTGTAGCAAAATTTGAATGCGGACGTTCGACATTTTGACCTTTGAATGAAATACAAAGGTGTCGAATGAAAATGCGACGAAAATGTATGAACACACGTGGAATGGTGACGTGGCGGGACCCGGTCAATGGCGAGGCATGCATTTTATCCTAACCGTCCGATCTCAGGAGAAGATTGACGGTTGAGAACGTATCGGAGGGTGGTGGATGGTGGGCCAGGGGTCCCTTTGCCTTGGATTAACTCCTGATCATCTTCGTGGCGTGATCACCATTGGATGGACACCTTCAGATCGGACGGTGTACGCGCATATCGCATCGGGTCCATGGTCGAACGTTAATGCACGATGGGGGCGGTTTTTCAATAGTGTGTGGAGCCACGCGTTGTGCGGTGAATGGCATCGCTCTGAAACGAAAAATACAGCCCGCCCTCCAAAAGCGGTGCGATGGAAACCAATGGTTTTGAACAGTGCTTTGGCGCGGGGACCACCGGGGTGGGTGAGCTGCAAGCCATCGATCTGCGGATCAGATCGAAGCGGATATGTGATCGGATTGGTGAACGGGGGGGCCACAGACGCTATGGAGTTTGCGAAGACCGTTCGATATGCATAGATCGACGGTTACAAACGCTCCCAATATCCAATTTGCGATAAGCGCTTTCCGGGCTAGCGCTTGGTTCTAGCACCCGGGTTATGTGGGGAAATGGTTTGGGGGCTGTCCGAAGGGGGCTAGGCTCTGATATATGTTAAAATATGGGTTTTAGCCCCTTTTTTAATGCAAATTTGGGGCCAGAAAGGGGTAACGATAGAGGAAGAAGGGGGAATTAAACCAAACAAGGGGTGTGTGTAGGATTTAAAGGGGGTTTTGGGATAATTTAGAGGAACTAGGGGAGGGAAAAGGAGAGGGACACAGGGGCTAAGTGAGGATGAAATAAGGGGAGAAACCTTTGGGCATTCCTTTCACAACAAAGGGGCTTCTTGAATTAGAAACAACAGTGAAAATTTACCAAAGGCAGAGGATAAGAGGAGGCTTCCAAGGATGGTGTGTTTTTAAGGAAAAATGCATTCCTTGAAGGCTCCAAAAAAAAATTTAGCCCACTTATTGCTTGTCAATAAATTTATAGGGGGATAACAACAGAGACAGTGAAAAATTACTGTGTAACAACAACCATTTAGGGTAAACAAAAGGGCATTAAAAATCATCAACCTCTTTAGCTAAACCTAATAAGCAATACTTCGAAGTAAAAGACCTTAAAAACACTGTTTAAGTAATGGAACAAAGCAATGATAACCATAAACTACTTTGAAATTTGCTTCATTGAATCATTCTTAAGACAACAAGCAGAAGTGGGTCTAGAGAGCAACTAAGAATTCTCTAAACTGGCCTAACAGAGGAAAACATAGAAGCAGTAGAGAACAAATAGAACTAAGGTGCCTCTGAACAACATTTTTAGCCTAAAAGTACGTCAGAAAAGCCATGGCTAACGTATTGAAATATTGAAAGATGCCGCGAGGTAATTCAATTTACCACTTAGCGGCAACACCGGTGAGAGTGCGCGGGAAGAGGCGTAGACGAATTGAATCATCCACCCAAGAGTTGGACGAACACCGGACATGATATGTCATTACATGAGCTTGGGGGTCCTCTCCAGCTTTACCCTCAAACTTAGGACAGTCGCCGGGTACCTTGGTTGGAACCGGAACGACAACTGCGGATTGAAAGGCATGCCAGGCCCTCGATAAGGAAATGTACCTGTAATCCACGCTGGTTGAGCAAATCTTGCCCCCATGAGTTCTACCCCGAGGGATTTTGATCGTAGGGGGTATAGGGCGTATAACCGGTCTGATACGGTTGCTGGTAACCAGTGTATGGGGGTTGATAACCAGAGTATGGAACTTGATTATACGTCGGCCCCATTTGAGAAGTATGTGGATTTGGCTGCTGAGTATAGGTATAGGCAGGTTGTTGAGGGTAATAATTAGAACTTTGGGGCGGGTTGTAATTCGGTCGAGATTGACCTTGAGGATAGTAACCGCCTTGGGGTTGAGCAGGTTGTTGATAGGTGGGGCCCTGCTGAGCCTAATAAGTAGGGCACACTGGTTGAATCGGTTGCGGCATTGAATAAATCGGTTGTTGAGCAGGGTTGACAGGATGTGCAGGCTGGCCTGGTTGGACAGGTTGATCTAGATGAACGGGCTGCCTTGGTTGAACAGGTTGACCCGGGTAAACAAGTTGCATAGGTTGTACAAGTTGAATTGGCTGATGTGGGACACCAGTCTGTGCCAGATGGGCCGGTTGGCCTGGTGGTGGAATGGTGCCAAGTTGTGCTTGATAATCGGTTTGACCTGCAACAGGACCATAAGATGATCCTGGCTATGCAACATTCGGACCAATAGGATACTGAGGTTTCATAGGTTGAGAAGGTTAGACTTGCCCCCCATGACCATACAACGGCCCAGGTTGGTACCCCGGTTGACCTGTGGGTCCTTGAGGTTGCCCCGGTTGGACCACAGGGTGAGGCTGCATAGTTTGACCTGAAGGGTTGTAGGACTGTCCTTGCAGACCGTATAACAACCCCTGCTGGCCCGAAGGCTGGCCTTGTAAGGGCTGTCCTTGCGGGTCATAAAGATAACCAGGCTGGCCCGAAGGTTGGCCCTGAAAGGGTTGTCCTTGCGGGTTATAAGGCTACCCAGCCTGGTTAGACAAAAAACCTTGACCATGAAGATAAGCCTCTGGAGTGGGTAAACGTAAAGGGTTTCCTTGCTCATCGTATTGATATGGAAAAATGTAAACGGGTGTACCATCCTATGCATAATGCGAAAAATACAGACGGTTGGGATCTTGGGAGGATGGACCGACCTTGGGGTTCGATTGATGTAGAGACAATCGATACTCTTTAGGAGAAATGTTCTCTGGCATAACAGATGATATATAGACGTCTTTGGGAAGCGACACAGTCCTTACGGACTGAGTGGTAACAACGGGTGTAGATGCGACCACACAGACAGTGGGCCTGACAGGTACTGAAGTGACCTGAGGGGATGACGTGATGGGTGTCCTAGGAGACATCCCCAATGAAGGAATAACTGGCCTCGTAGAAGGAGTTGATATCCCCATAGAGGCGACAACGGTCATAATCTGACTTAAAGATCTATACCCTGTTGGAAGCGAAGGATCAGGCAAAGACATGACAGATAACTCGGGGTTGTCTTCTGGGAATAACTGGTAATATTCACTAGACGTGGGGATTTCCTGACTAGGAGAATGGCTGGATGAGCCCATATCTAAGCCTGTCACTAGATCTGTTAGAAGATGGCGAGGACTAGGAGGAATAACAACAACTATAAAGGGCAAACCCTAAGTAAGAGGAGGGAAATATTCCCCTACTCCAAATCCAAACCAAGCATTGGATAAGGGTCAATTGAACTCAACTAGTCCCCCAAAGGGAAGCTCAGATAGAACTGGTCCCCCGTCAAGAAGCTCGGAGACGATGGGCTGCTAAGGTTCAGCAAAGGATTGAGAAACCTCCGATGAATCGTCTGTATACGGACTACCAGTAGATGAAACTGAGGGTTCCGCCACTATGACAGTAATGACAAGAAGAAAATATCAAACACAACACATGGGCTAAAAAATCAAGGCACAAAATCAAACGGCCAACAAGAAAATTATAATAGGGCGCGTGATCACAGGTGATTTATTTTACCACATTGAAACTTAGAAACTTCACCGTTTCATGTTTTAAGAGTCGAGAAACAGATGAAAGGTGACTCTATCTCTTTTAGTTTTGAAACAAGCGTGAAAGGACAAGCGCTTGATGATCCTTTCAAATTTAAAGATTCAAAAAAGATCAAAATGACTACTCTGGTAATCTAGGCAAAGGGTGTACCAGATATCCATGAACTGCAATATACACCTTGGTTTCAAAATGAAAGAGAAATCAACCAAGGACTTAACGTACGTGTAGGCAATCTCCTCGAATGCTATGTCCGGTGTATCATGGTTATAAGGCGGCAGACTCGGCTTCCTACTGATAAAGGATAGAAACCTAGTGGGGTCTCCCTTTATATACGCGATGGTACGGGGAGAACAAGTCCGTACTAGTGCTGTCTAAATCCAAGAGGCAAACAACAGCTACTAGGTTTAACGATGTCGAAACACATCACTAGCCTAAACCTCTAAATATTTCGTTAATGTTTCAATGCTGCCTTAAGGTAAATTGAATAAATTTTAATGTTGATCTTCAATTATGTTTCAATTTCCAGGCCCTAGCGAATGTTATGTCTCAAAATCTCCTAAATGCACACTATATGCCACAATGTATCATTTCGTTCGATGAATAGCTAACTATGGGAAGGTTGAGAGCTTTCACACAATCACAAAATTATCAGAAAACAACTACTAGTGTCTGTAATGCACATTAATGAAAACTAAAAGCTTTTCTTTCAGAGCTACAAATCTCTAAAACACAGAAAATATTCAATTTACATTAACTAATCCTAAGCAAAAGAGATTTTTTTTTTTTTGTATTTTCAATGTTTAAGAGCAAAGTGCACTAAACAAAATGAAAACTAATGAAAATATTGATTTGAGAAGTGACAACAAAAGAGCAAAGACAAGCAAGTTTCACTCAATTCCAAACACAGAATTAGACCTCAAATTGATAAAAAAAGTCCCTCAAATCAAAAGGAATCCCAAAGACTCAAATGAACCGTGTAATCTAGGCCCAAAATGAAACAAAGCAGAATTTGAATGATGAAGAAGCCAATCACTCAAATAACGCAATAAAACAATGGAAAACCACCAAACGAATGCAGGGAAGCAATAATAAAATTGACTGATCAAACGAAGACCAAGAACTCCTATGGGAGGCTCGACACACTACAACACCTAGATGCCCTAGGGCTAGAAAGTAAAATCGATAAAAAAAGGCAAACAACTAGAGGATGAAGGTCTCAGTCAGTCAAACAAGGCTCCAGAACACTCAGGCAGTCAAAAAAAGTGACACCAAAACCACAGACCAAGCTTAGAAAGCTCAAAAAGAAGAAAACCCTAGCACCTTACAACATTGGCGCGACTGTCAGGCTGCAACTAGCGCCAGAATAGGATTGGCGCGGGTGATAAACTGGCAACATGCGCCAGCTAGCACGACTGTCAGGGAAAAAACCACACCTGTCGAGTTTAATAATGGAAAAGATAAAAAAGAGCAATCAAGAAGTAGATCAGGGATGGTGAGGCTAAACAAAAGCTTAACACTGAAAAAGAGCGAACCACAAGAGCTGATCAAGCAGGCAAAGACCAAAATCAATTGAAAAGACAAGAAAAACTCCAATCAATATCTCCCCAGTAGAGTCGCCAATTTTTTGGAGAGGTAAAACCCCTCTCTGGATGGAGGCGATCCCTACTAGCCCAGATCGGGTCTAGCAACAACCGAGTCATGCTAAGAAGAAAGTTCCTAATTACAAAATACCAAGATGCGACAAGAGGCCTACCTTAAGTCCTATGCTACTGTCATTTGTGGAGAATATGGCGCTTCTGTCCCTTGCTTTGGTAGATCACAATTCTCCCGCTCGATGCAATCGAACACCTGCACGTACAAGAAGAAACAACAAACAAACAAGCGTAAAACCTAATACATGCAATTATGTATCAGTCAGAGAAGATGCAACTCATGACATAAAACATAAACATCTGAGTGGAACCATAATCGAAGTCACTTATTATTAATCAGAATAAATAAAGATACAACCCGAGCTTTGATGCTAGATCTTCCTTCGGCGGGTCGATAGAGGAGTACGTCTCGGTAAAGCTCGTCGAAAAAAGGACAAGTCTCTTTCTCCTCATTTGTCTGATGATAATCTCCTTACAATTGATTCAACTCTATTCAGGCTAGCTTGAAAAGGGAAAATGACAAGCTTATATAGATGGTGGAAGGGGAGTTGGGATCCCTACAATGGTGGGATTGGCCCTATCCTCAGGCTTCCATGATAGGTGGAAAACCACTTCCCCTACATGGAGATAAGAATGAAACCTCCCAACTCAATTCCCAGAACCGATTGAAAGTTGGTTGGAATAAAAATTCCTCCATTTATTTTTAAAAAACACTCCTTATTAAGCTTGTCACGAGTGATACACTGGGACAGAGCGCCAGTTGGCGCGCCCTCTTTGATGGATTTCCCCCATTGGCACAAGGGTTGAACTGGATAGTCACGCCAAGGATAAAAGGGCTATTTTTAGGGCTTTTCACAGGAAATTGTCTTCAGGGGAATGATTTTCCTTGTCAAGGGGGATGCCATGAAAGTGGTTTCGGAGTCGTATCCTTGCTCACAGGTCCTGAAATAAGCCCTCCAATGTGCGCGAGACCGAGGGGGGATTGCGGGGTGAGCGACAAATTCTTGTGCCATGTCAACCATTTGGGGTAAACAAAAAGACATGGAAAATCACATAAACATATTTATTAAACCTAATCGACAATAATTCGGTAAAAAGACCTTACCAACATTGTTTAGTAATGGAACAGAGTTGGGATAACCATAAAACACTACTTTGAAATTTACATTACATTGAATAATTGTGAACAACAAGCATAAGTGGGTCTAGAGAGAAACTAAGAATTATCTAAACTGACGTAGCAGTGGAAAACATGGAAGTATTAGAGATCAAACAGAGCTAAGGTGCCTCTAAAAAACATTTCTTAGCCTAAACATTTTGTCCTACTGCAATATAAAGATGGAAAAAAATGATAATATAAGAGAACAAAAACTAAATAAGGAACACATCACCACTAAATACTCTCATGAATCCTGCAATAAATCCTTCTCCATTGTCAAGCAAGTCAAGCCATCCATAGAAAACCAACACCAATTTCTCTTCGATCTCAAAGTATATGTATTACTCTCAATGATAATCCAACAATTACAATGAGGCCTCAATGCTGTATTTAGCAAGAAAGGAGGACCAAAACCCTAACTAGGGTTTGAAAACATCATTAACTACTCATAAATACCATTTATGTCCAAAGAGACCATGCAAGGCCCAAGGCATAAAATATCTAATACAATAAATGAAAACTAACTTCTAACACCTAAATTTGGAGTGCTTTTCCCAAAACACCTCAAAATATCTATTTTCCATAAATTTCTGTCTTTTGTTGACTTTTTTGGCAAGGGCACAGTAGGGAGTTCCAAGGGCACAGCGCCTGCACTGGAAAAATGGGTCACCTTGCAGCTAATTTTTGAAGGCCTTCACGGTGTCGGAATGAGCTCCGTGATATCTCGTTGGAAATCTTGTCAAGTCTACTTTCCAAAACTGCCCTTAGTTTCCTGATTGGACTTCATTTACCTATTCAAAAACCAAATCTCCCAAGGCTGCTAAGGGCGCAGTGCCAACCCTGAAAATTGGGCATAATGGTGAATTTTTGCATATTTTTGACCTTTTGAGGACAAGTTGCTCCAAATGATGTAAAGTTTTGTTCATGAGTACTTTGCAACTGATGAATCAAATTACGACGTTGTAATAAAGTACTGACAACTTTGACGTGAGTGTTATGTAACCTCTAAATGATAGTAGGTACAAAGCATGATTTGAAATTATCTTCCTCATGGTGTTTGGAATGCTGTGAGGAAGAATCCAACTGAAATCTCAAAGTTTTCTTAGTTTTTTCATCCTTGAGGAGCTTGAATTTAGCGAAATCTTTTGTTATGCCAGTACAATTGATTTACAAGGAAGCATATTAACCCTTCATCTTCTTCTGAAGGCCAAGGTCCCTTTGTGTCTTCTCTAGCTGATCTTCCAAATGTGTATTAGCCCTCTCTAACCAAGGTTCTCGATCATACTCAATCTCCATGGCAAGTAGCTCACTTGGAATGAGTTGGCTCTGCCAATGTTGTTTCTTGCTCCTTCTCCTTGGCCAAGGCCTTCCTCAAGCCCATTGTTCTTCGCCTTCTTCTAGACAACTTCCCTTCATCTTCACTCTCATCGAAAACACCCAAGACTTCATCAAGCCTACCTTTGGTAGTTTCAGCCTCTTTCCAGGTTCTGATTGCCCTAACCTCATAGATAGCATTTTGTGTCTCCAGTTGCTTTCTTTTCAATCTCATAATAGTGAATCACATTCCTAGCCCTACCTAGATTTGCTTGCAAATCTTTAATTTGGGAATCTTTGCTTTTGAGAAACATGCTTGAGATCCTTGCCTCATTTTCATCATCACTGTCAACATGAATGAGTTCAAATTCTTGTTCAATCTCATGCTGGTCTTTGTCTTTTTCATCCATGATATTTTCTTTGCCTTTGTCAAGTTGCTTAGTTGATGTAGAAGGCATGGCCGCTTGCCTCTTGAGGGCAGCAAACACATGCCTATTTCCTCTTTGGTAGGTCAAAGAAAAAGTTTCAACTTTGATCATTTTAGTGCCTTCACTATTGCTGCCATAGTGATTGTCATCATCATTGGTATCCTCACTGTCTTCATGGCTCCTGCTTATCATCGTTACTATCTTTGTTAACGGTTTCATCATTCTGGTTTCATCATTGGTATCACCATTACTGTCATGGCTCTTTAACCCACTGTCATCTTTGCTGATATTTGTCTTATCACTGACAACATCATCATCATCATCATTATCATTTCCCTCTTCATTTACATTTGCTTTAGCATCTTGGATTTCTGATTTATCTTCCTCATCTTCACTGATATTTTTTTCTTTTCTTTCTTGGATTCTCTCATGGTTGCTCTCATCTGTTTCCATGCTCTCTTTTGCTCATTTAAATCTTCATCATGACATCACCTTTCTTTGGCAGTTCTTCTTTACCTAATTTCTGCTTTTTACCTCATTGACATCAGCCTCATCATTTTGTTCCTCATTTTCACTAATATCTGCCTCTTCATTTCCTTCCTCCTCACTGCTTTTTTCATATTCATTTTCTTCACTGACTTGTGTGCTGTCATTATCACTGATATTGGCACCATTTACATCAGTGTCATTTTCATTGTCTTGACTGCTAGGTGCTTCATCATTGGTTTCTGCACTAACTTCACCGCCAGTGATATATGCATCTTCATTTTGTTCCTCATTACTTCTGTTTGCCTCATTGCTGTGATCCTCAGTGTGCTCTTTACTGCTATCATCAACCTCACCTTCCTCATCTGTACTGATTTATTCATCATTTATTTCTGCATCATTGTTTTCAGCATCACTGCCCTCATCACCACTAGGAGCCTCACTGTTTTCAATATCATCATGGCTATTTGTTTCACTGCTACCATCATCATCATTGAATGATTTTTCATTGTTTGACTCCTCACTGTGCTCTTCTTCATCTTGTTCCTCATTGACATCTGCCTCCTCACTTTCTTCTTCTTCATTGCCTGACTCATTATTTCCCTCTCCCTCATTGTCACTTCCCTCATTGTTTGATGCATTGGGAGAGGGTGAAGAAGGAGGGTTGTCTTGAGGTGAAGGAATATGTGTAGATGGTGAAACATGATCAACAGGAGATGATGAGGGCACACTTTGCTGAGGATGGGGTTGTGGGTTGGTGAAAACCTCATGGGAAATGAAAACCTCCCATGGGATATACTTTTGCTGCAATTGATGCATCACAACCATTTTGATCAGAGAGTGGTGAAAGATTCTCTGCATTTGCTGCGAAGGGTCTCTCTTTTGCACAATATAAGACATTTTGTCAATACTCCTATAGAGATAGTAATGTAGGTGCACAATCTTAACCCTAGTAAAGTGCATGAGCAACCTGATGTGATAGGAATAAAGCCTAGAGAACCTTCCCTCACATGTGAAATATTTCATAATGACCTTCATCATGGGTTCATACCTCTCAAGAAAATGTGAAAAAGGAAATATGGACTTATTATAGTCTTTATTATGTCTTACCCAGGTTTAAGAGTGGCACATAGTATCATGCTCTAAATTTTCCTATTTGAACCACTTTTCACCAACACTAGGTATCCCAATGGCAATAGAAATGGCATATGATGACAGCTCAAATTTTAACCCTGCAAGATTGACTTGTTTCTCATGTAGGTTAAGGATGAAAAGCCTAGTCAGCTCGAGGTGATTCTGTAGTTGTTTTACTCTCTCACAAAATTGATAGCAGCCTACATTTTGGAAGCATGCGACAGTTAGGGGAGAGGCATTTATCTCCATTGTGTTTAGAGGTTCAAAATTGTTAATCCTCCCACCTCTGTGTTGATGCCTCCTTGGCACCTGTCCTTCTTCACCACTACCACTGTCACCTTCCCTTTACATTTTGATCACTGCTGCTTTGAAAACCGTAGCCCTGCTTATGAAACTGATATGTAAAGGTAATGGAATGGTGGTAAAAGACGTCTTTTGAAAGTGAGATGAGTGAGCGAGGGGTAAAGGTATATTGTTGTGAGAGTAGGCAAAAAACCAATTACCCTATTTGATTTGTTTAAATCTATGTTTTGACACCTTGCCTTTGATGGCAAATGGATATGAATAGGCAATGAATTTGTCAATCTATGTTTTGTGGGGACGAGTTCATGGTGAATGGAGGGGTGAAGGAAAAGTCTTAGATGAGCAGTGACTGCAAAGCGATCCTTTGTGTGTTCTTAGCCTGCAAATGAAGTGTCTTAAACAATAGTGTTTTTAACTAGATTATTAGGTTTCACCTAGTCTTTTCCATCATATTCATAAATCACCACACATGCTAGAAAGAAGGGCTTGATGAAGTGTGCCCACCCCTCAACATTGCTTTGGAGGTCATGGAGGAACACTGTGGGTGATTTGAGTTAATTCAAGGTCTCCCCAGGGTGTGGGCCTCCTAGGCAAGCATGTAGTGGCCAGATGAATGGGGTGTCGGGTCGGGCAAACGCGCAGTGCGTTGTACCAGGCATGCAGCACCAAAGGCTTTCTTCCGAGCCTATTAGGTGATTCGGGAAAGCGCGCAGGGAATTTCCAGGCATGCAATGCCGAACATATTTGCATGAGGGAGACTGCCAGGGGTGCCAAGCCCGACTCCAGGCACACAGCGCCACCCTAAACGTGCAGCGCCTAAAAAACTTAGCCAATTTCGACCCGAAAACTCACAATTTTTTACTATTGATTCTTCCAACTTTTTGCAAGTGAATAATGAGGTGGGTGAAGTGTTAGCTGACATATTATAGGAAAATGATCTTATTTAATTTCACAATCCACTTTCCTAATGTCTAAAAACATTTTTCATTCTTTTCACTAGTGCTCCTTTGACCTTTTGCTGCAGGTGACAAAACATTGTCTTGGCTTTTTCTCTTGCTTTTTGAGGCATGATGACTTCTCTTTTGATAGTCTCAGGATGCTTTTAGATAGTGGCTACATCCTTAAAACTTTTGTGGCTTCCATTACACCACTAGACTTATCCTTTTCACCCTCTCTTACAAACAATTTTGCACTGTTTACTGTGTAGGTGACTGAAGTGAGAAAACAGACTCTTTCTTGGCTCCTTGAGGCACGAAAGTTCATTTTGAAACTTTGGTGATTTAGCCATACAATAATTTCTTCAAATTGATGTGAAATCCCCTTTATGAAACTTAGCTTAACCCTTTCACCTTTTTACAAACCCTTTTCACTGCTTGTATGCAGGTTGATAAGATGATGAACTTGACCTTCTTTAATCTTGGAGGCTTGAGATGTTTTCTTTTGACACCTTTGAGACTGAAACACAATGCAACACATTCACAAAACTCCTTTTCCAGTACCATGGAATTCAAACAATGCATTTCACCTTCTTTGGCCACTTTTGATTTGCAAGTGCCTGAAAACATTGATTTTCCCTTTCTTACTAATCCTCTTTTCATCCTTACTCTTTAAGGAAGTGAGGTATTTTACCTTGGAAAAATTTGGGATGTTATACACATTGGTAGTCTCAAAATCTTCCTTTACCTACACCATGGAGCTCAAAGTATCCCTTGATCATTTTTGCATGACAAATATTCTTTGGACAAGTTTGGAATCTTTACAAATAGTGATATCTTCAGAATCCCTTTGATGTCATCATGGGGTTCACTTCTTCATTTCACCTCCTTTGATCATATTCCAAAAATCCTAGGTGTCTGGAATGATTGAGAACAATTATTAGTGTCATCTTCTAAGTTATCTATAGTGCTTTCAATTTCATTCATTTCTGTCTAGTTCACCTCACCTTTTTCCCTTTTTCATTAATAATTTCTGAAAGACTTTTCTTCATGTTTACATTTGGTGTATTCCAGGTTATTTCTGTCATTTGATTCATTGTTTGACACTTTTTTGGGTCATTCAAGCTCAAAAACCTTAGTTCTCCTTAAAACCAAACTGCTTCTCCTTTCCTTGGTATGAATGGATTTATTCAGGAGAAGACCTCTTATCTTACTAACTTGCTACTGATAATCATTTTAACACTCCTGCAGAAGTGTCAAAATTCACATTTACTTTTTGCAGAACTTCAACTTGATAAAGTAGTATTCTTCAGAGATTTTCTGATCTTTCTTGGATAGCCATGTGATGATCTTCTTTTACATCTGAGCCAGCTTCTAGCACAGGAAAAGCAGTACTTAAAACATCAATGATGACCTTACAACCTACAAAACCCTAATTACCTAGTGGGAGGTTTCTTTGACTTGGTCTTTGACAAAAATCTGGGTTGGGATCTTCAATTGTAAAAAAAGAGTATTGACAAGGTGGTGTATTGAAGATCCAAAATCCAATGTACTTAATTTATATAAAGAGCCTACAAAGATAGTTTTGAGACCATCAATTCTTGAGGAACCTGGTGAACATGGGAAAGAACAGGCTGTTTGGTAACCCTAGATGGGAAGTGGAGTGATGGGTAAAGGAAAAATAGAGTGATGATGTTATATGCAGGAAAAAGGATGGAGATGGGTAACACAAGCCCATAAGGAGTTTTTAGGAGTGGCAGGGTGACCATTAAATGGAAAAATGGTAGAATAGCGAAATTTTTTCTTTAAGAATAATGAAGGCAGTGGGATTTCTAAAACTCACAATATTTAGGAATCTTGTTTTTTTAGAAATATAGAACCAATATTTAGTCATCTACAGATAGGAAAATTTACTGATGACTAACACCAAACATGGTTTTTTCATCAAATAATCTCATAATTGAAAATTATTTTTAGATGTTAAAAACATTGCTTGTCAAATCGAAAATGTATCCTAGACACAGTAGTGTGGTTATAATGGGAAGATTTGTAGAAATATAAACCTTACAATTTCCAAAAGAGGATCTATAACATACTAAAGAGGAGGTCATTTGTAGATGAATGGAGCTATTTTAAGTTATAAGTGAAAAAATGGCTCAGGTTTTATAGAAATATCGAACTACGTGTTTTTCACGCTATTATGAAACCAACTCAGAAAATAGAAGAAAAGAGAGCTCAATGACTTAGAAATAAGCCTCTTCGAGGGGGAAACCACCTTTACATTACATAAATGAAAAATTCTTGGATGATACAAATGATGAAACCTCCTTCCTATATATAGGAGTCCATGGGGTCACAATATAATACAATTTTATCTAAAAATAATAATGTAAGGGCACAAAAATGACAATTGTGGTATTTTATGGGGCACAATAATAACAATATGGGGACTACAAGGGTACAACAATAACAATAAGGGGACTACACTAGTAATATAGGGACCTAACATGCCTCTTTCCTTCAAAAAAGTGTTGCTTGAGTAGTTTTGGATGCTTTTGTATAAAATTATCATCCTCCCATGTGGACTCTTCAGTGGGTAAGTTCTTCCACTTGATGAGATACTCTTAAATTGATCGATTTCGTAGCTGTTGAGTTCTTTTTTCCGTGACTGCTTTAGGTTCCAATATGATTTTTCCTTCCTTATCAAGTTCTGGAAATATTGTTTGAACTAGAATTTTGTCACCTATAACCTTCTTTAAGCATGAGACATGGAAAAATGGGTGCACTCAAGAAGATCCAACAATCTCAAATTTGTATGCCATAGTACCAATATTTTGCAACACCTTTTAAGGAACATAGTACTTTGGTGACAATTTGTTATCATTCTTAGCTTACTTGAGGGAAATTTTTTTGTATGGTTGTAGCCGTAAAAATACCCAGTCACCTACATCAAAAATTCTCTCGCCGTGATGTTGATTTTCCTATTGTTTCATTCGATTCTATGCCAAATTTAGGTTATCCTTTAAGAGTTGGAGAACTTGTTATTGATGCTCGATGTTATATTCCACTACTTGAACCTTAGAATTTTATCTTAAAAATGATGTTATGGACAGTGGATGATATCCATAAAGTGCCATAAATGGGGTCATTTTTGCTGCAGTGTGGAAGGAATTGTTATACCACCATTAAGCCAGAGGTAACCACTTGACCCATTGTGTTTGTTTATCAAATACAAAGCAACGAAGATATCCTTCCAAACATTTGTTAACTATCTCAGTTTTGCCATCAGATTGAGGATGATAAGATGAGCTATGAGCTACTTGAGTACCCAAACACGAAAATAATTCCGTCCAAAAATTTCCAGTGAAAATGGGATCTCTATCGCTTACAATAATATTTGGGTTTCCATGTAGCTTTTGAATTGTTTCCATAAATGTAGTAGCAATTTTACTCACTTTAAATGGATGAGATGATGCACAAAAGTGTGCATACTTGGTGTTATCACTCAGGTTTTCCTTGAAGTTGTAAGAAAAGGAAAGTATACCTGAGGTAACCACAAACCAACCTTCAGATGCAGAATCTAGCCAATCTGCATCCAGAGAGGGCTTTCTCTTTATGATTTATCTTTGTTCTTAGAAAGTTTTAGGCTAGTTATAGATCCAAGAGTTTGTTTGAAAATGGTGGAATTCGCCAACTAAGGGTAAGGTTGAATATTTTCAGGCCATTGGGCTATGGAGTCAAAGGATGGCTTTACTGGATTTCTATTCTACACACAAGATGGCTTTGCAGGGCAAGATGGCCAAACAGAGAACAATCCTTAAAATTTAAAGTGGATGGAATGGGTTTGAAGGGATGAAAGGCAGTTAAGAATCTTTCACCATGTTCAAAAGAAAGAAATGAAATGATTACAAATAAAGAGTAGTGAAGAATTCTTTACTATAGTAATCAAAATGTTTAAATTAGCGAAGCAAGAGTAATTAAGAATTCGTTGCTTATAACTAATTTAGAGGAAAACATTTAGAATAATCACAACTAAACTCAGAGTACAATTAAGTAAATTCTGAGTTATTCTTTTATGTCAAGTATTCGGAAATGGACACAATGATATTATAAACAAATATAAAACTTAAGACATAGGATAGAAAGACTTATTGAACTGCAGTCAGACACATGAATCCTGCAAAAAGCCCTGAGCTTCAAATTGTCATCCAGCAAGCCATAAATAAATTTCTCCAAAACACTTTCATTCCAAAAACATCAATGTCACAGCCTAGTAGTAGAATCCACCCTCAATACTTTCTTTGAGGGTTTATTTATACAAAAATGATTGAAAATATCTCACACTAACCTAGCAAATAATCTAGGGTGACTAATGGATAAGTTACAATAAAAAGGAGACAAATGGTCTTGTAGATACGACAAAAAGTATTTGCTGGTGTGCTGTTTCCTCCCTTTGTGGATGTGCTGGAGGCAGGTCCTATAATAGGGCTCGATGCTGTCCTTTTGAGTAATTCTTTTTTACTGCCTTGCTTGTCTGATACTCTTCGTTTCTACTGATACTCTTTTAACTGCAAAACTGATACTCTTTAATCTTTGCTCCTCTATTTATCCTTTATATAATAGTAAAAGGCAAAATTCTCTACCTGAAGATAAATTTCACAAAATTTCCAATAGGTCTTCCCACCATTTGTCTTCTGCTATTATGGTTATTTTGAGCTTTCTCAATGTTTCATCGGCCTCTGTGTATCTGAAGAAATTGGGCCGATGTGGGAACAAATACCTTATTTCATGCTCAAGATGAAACAAATTCTTTAACCTGTCGTAGAGATTCCTCCCTGTCGGCAATGTTGATTCTGATGAGCTAGTAGAGGAACATGTGACGTTGTGAGCATGTATATATAATTTGTTGATATAAGTTTCCATTTCCATTATTTTGTCTTCTGAAAGCATCGGACTGGGCAACCCGCTGGCTAATAAAACATTAAACCTTTCTTTAAATGCACTGACCTCTTGCTGGATATCTGAGAATTTTCTTTCCAGATTTTGCATAAAAGTTCTCTTGGTAAAAACCCTTTTTATTTCTAAAATAGTACCTGTCCTGTCCTCAATTCCAAGCTTTGCAAGCTGCTGCTTGGTCTGGGTGTTCAAAAACTGTATAAGTTGATTTGCTTGCTCACGTCTATCCCTTAATTCTTCTCTTGTTTTGTCAATTTCTTCCTGAGCTACTTTAACCAAGTCATTTTGTTCAAAGATTATTTGAACAAAGGACCAAATACTCTTTATTGAATCAATAATATTATTCCAAAGAATTTCGTTTATTTCTCTTAAAGGCTTTTCTAATGAGAGATCTTTTTCTAAAGCCTTAACCAATTTTTCAAGCCTCTTAATTTCCCTTGTATTATCAACAACAGTATTTTTTGACATATCATATTTTTGTTCCAAATTTGTGAGCTGCAATTTTGTAGACTGAAGTTCTGTGACTCTGAGTTTTAAGCTTTCCATTTGTTTTACTAATTCATCAGAACTTAAGCTAGAAGTGTTCACCTATAATGGATCTGTTTGTTGATCTGCTGCTGTTGTACCTGTACTTGTTGTAGATGTCTGCATGATAGCTTCCTTTTCTTTTAATGCCTACTCCAGTTCTTTCTCGGTCTCACTCAGTTGCTCAGTCATTTTTAGGAGCAATTCCATCATTTCTTCTTGTGAATTTTCCTTCAAAACTTCTTGAGTTTGGGGATGCCTTGAGGCTGGCAATTTCAATTGTTTTCTCAGTGCAGCAATATCATCATCCTTCTTTTTAATCAGTGCCTCAATGCTTTTTATATCTTTGGGAATGTGACCCAAACTGATGATTATTTCTTCCAGAGATTTTATTCTGTTATCTTTTGCCTAAGGAGAAGATTTCTCAATTTGCAACTTGGTATTTGTATTATTTAAAGAATCTTGCAATCTATGGGCTGCCATTGCTTTATCAGTATGGGTGGAATATATAATCTCCCCAGTTTTTTTATGTAGCTCTATCTAGTCTAATGGATGAATGTGTTTTGCTAGGACCTCAAAATTGGTCCTAATGTAATCAAATGCTGTCTTGGGTTTTTGTACTTTGGATTTGAAATGGCTCATCAGCATCTTCCCTTGCTGAATGTCAAAAGCTGACATTAATCTTTCTTGATTATATGGATCCAATCTAAGATACTGATCATATACCTGCATCCTCAATGGGTCATTCTTGGCTTTTATATTAATGAAAGTCTTCTTTATATCACCTGCATCTATCTTTGGCTGTTTAAAGGAAGATACTTCAGTGCTCAAATGTTTTTGTAACTCCTTTCCTTTATGACCTGTGTGTGTTACACTAACTGAACCAGTCAGTTGACTATCTTCTCTTTCATCATCAAACATATCATCTATAGATTCCACTTCTGGAAGTGGATTCAGTTTCTGTTTCTTAGCCTGGTGTTGTTGTGAAGGTTCTTTGGTAGGAGTGGGATCTGCAACCTGTCTTTTCTTGCCTATTTCCATATTAGATGGAGTCTGTAATTCTGAAACCTCAGGATGATTAACTTGAACAAGGGAAACCTGTGTTTGATCTGGTGCCTTGGAGGTTTGAGGCTTTTCTGTCATAATGAAAGTTTCAATAACTTGTACTTCAGGTTCTTTCCCTTTGCCTTTAGACTCAACTGTAATTGATGGACTGATTTCTTGTAATCCCTGTTGTAGATTTCCTACTGAAGAAGTGCCAATATGAGGTACCTGCACTTGCCCAAAAGATTCTAAGTCAAAATTTTTCTCAATATCTTTCATAATTTTGTTCATATTGTCTTCTTCACTATCTTTCTCAACTAGTGTTACTTCCATCCACTCATCTTGATTAGCATATTGTTCTATTTCTGGAATTCTGTGATGAAAGTAGGGTGCTGATTTGTTCTTCATTCTCTTGTCACAGATAAAATTGAATGGATCATAAGGAATCCAACGGAAACTCTTTTGTAACTTGAAATGGTTTTGCAATATATTTTCTGCTTCATGTTCGCCATCCCTAGAATTGCATATAAAGGGACCTAACTGACTTTTGATTCTGAGTTGTGCTTTCTTTTTAACATTACAAAAATGAATAAAATCAGAATTATTCATTTGCCTGAAATATTCTAAGGCAAAAAGCCTCATGGGCACATATTTAGGCAATTTGAATGGACAAAGTTCACATCCATATATTCTGAGTTCTGAATGATTCTGGTATAAATACCAGTCTCCAACTTTGTATGTCCTTGAAAGCTGCAAATTTTTCTTAATCTCATTGCTTAGCCTTGGAGGAGCAACTCCTGTCAACAAGGTAGTTGCAGGATGAATGAAAAGATCAATGAACTCAGCATAAGAATAGGGAGAATTATAGGAACTGTGAGTTATGGCAGACCAAAATATAACAGATCTAGGGTTTCCCTTGGCATCAAGATTTTTAACAGGAAAAGGGAACTTCTCTGATTGATAATAGATGATGAGATGGTAAATGAATGAGGAATATTTAAACACTTTCTCATTATCTAGCCTCATGAACTGGTCATGGATTTTATTGGCAATGAAAGATGCAAAGTCATATTTTACAGCAGGAGGCTGTCCAGGAGTGAAGATGGATAATAATACTAGGGTTAATTCATCAACATACTCACTAGTATTAAAAACCAGCACAAATGATATCATATTTAGGATGAGCTTTCCTAAATTAGTAAAATAAGCAAAACCATAGGGAGGAGGTCCTTGAGGTTGATGTTTAGGTAACATAAAGGTGTGGCAAATGCATTTCAATTTTTCTTGGGACAACTGAGTAGAATTTTCAAGTAGTTCTTCCATGTACAAGGGAGTAAGGTTTTGATCAGGTTCAAAATGGAGCATTGTATTAATAGCTTGAGGAGTAATGGGAAAAAAGATACTCTGGTCCGGGGATAACACTGCTCTTTGAGTTGGATCATAATTGGAATGATAGTAGTGGATAATTTCTGGGAAAATATGAACTGAGGGGATGAGATATCTTGGGAAATTGGATTCCCATAACCCAATGGCATCCAAACCTTTCGAATAATCATCTCTGCAGCGACAATAACTTCGAAGGGGATTTTCATCGAACACTAAGTCTTTAATTTGAAAGTCTTTATCCACTAATGGCAAGCATTCCAATTCTCTGTGGGGAGCATTTAATGGAGCTACACTCAGGGCTACCGGGACTTCCATTTTGGTTCTTGTGTATTCAAAGTGGAAGCTCCGGGGGTTTTTTACAGAACGGGCGCAATTTTTAGTTTTGAAAGTATTCTTTTGGTTGCAGGAACTAAAATAGACCAATATAAAACTTCTTTTCGGATTATGGCTTGAATTTAACACTGGAATGCGGATTTTTTACAAAGTTCCAGTAGGAAAATGGATAAATACCTGTTTTATGGAAAATGTCGAAATTTACAGGTACTGGTCAATGGCGGATGAATGCTCGGGCACTGGTATAACAATGGCGTTCCGTAATTTTGGTCGACGACGGCTTAAACAGTGGAATTTTCGAATTTTTCAGTGGAGGGCGCAGTCGCTTTCAACAGAGAAAATGACAGAAAATACACGGAATTTTGTTTTATTTACAAAGTCAATAGGGATTTTTTATTTTTTCGAGGATGACGTCATTATTGTACGGGAGGGCACGTCATCGGGATTGGGCGGTAAGTGGTAATTTCCGCACCGCTTTCGGGGGTTGGCGGTTTTTTGTGGAATGGGAGCGATTCCATTCGGAGATCAACACGTGGCGGGTGCACTGTTTTGAAACCACGGTGATCCCGCGCGTTAACGATCGGACGATGGATGGCTAGCGGAATTACAGCGGGCCGTTGATCCGGGAATGGGCGATCAGACTGGTGATATGACGTGAAGAAGGTAGGGGATTTAACACGCGGGCCCAAAGTAATTAATGTTAATTTAACTATTTCGGGCGGCGTCTTATTGGCTGGGAATGCTTGGTTATTACTTAATCCAAGTGATTAATTAATCCCACTGGTTTAAGAGGGGTCGGGTCACGGAGGCTCGGGGTTTTTCGAAGTTTTGGTTTAAATTAAAACTTCGGGTTTTATTTCATTTTTCGTTTAAAACATACAACATATGTTTAAATTTTTTTCAATATTGTTATTATATGGTAATAAATTAATGCAATTTATTAACCATAGGGGCGGGGGTAAATTATAAAGATATATTTCTAACCAAAGGGAATTATAATGAGGGTTTTTATTTCAAATATATGGAATTAAATACTTTGGCTAGAAATCTATAATAAGAGGGTTTTGGGGATATTGTATAGGAGGAGTTATACATATAGGGAAAGGTGATTTGTATAAGGATTTAATATGTAAAGTTAAATGTTAATATGACAAAGGGACAATGGAAACTCAAAATACTTTACACAACTAGGAAAGTGGAGATTTCTGAAGTAAATTTTATCATTTTAATTTCAACACTTAAACATAGAATAGTAAGTAATTTTGAGGGATTATTATGGAAATTTGCATATTAAAAGGGAATGTTGATAATGATAAATAACTTCAAATACTTAGGTCTTTTTGATCATTAGGCCGAGGGTCCGGTCCCTCCAAAAGTCAAGGAAATGCCTTGAGCCCCTTTAATCTTCAAATACCTTAGCATTTTGGGGAAATTAGTAAAACTCTTAGGGAGAAAGTGATGTGGGAAGTTAATGATTTTGACTTTGCTTTCTGTGAATTTTCCAATGTATATTTTGCTTCAATACTTGTGATGAAAGTAAAGGATTAAACACATTTAGCACCATCATTCATCATATGAAACTTTGCAACACAATCTACCTACCCTATCTATTTCACACTACCATTTTCTTCTTTATTAGGGTGCACTTAAACTGGCAAACCCTTGTCAATCTTTTTCTTTTACAAGACAAATCTATCTAATTCTACCCTTATTACATCAAAGGGCTCAGATTAAACTATTGAGCACCTTTTATTAACTCTACCTATCTACTTATCTGCCAAGATTAAACTGTTTGGTCAGATATTTATTCACTATTCTACAACATGAAATTAAAAAATGAATGAGTGAAGTTTATATAGTTTGACTCTTCATAAATTGTGGCAAAAGTTTAACAAGCTGCACACAATTGCTTTATTACAGAACATGAAATAGTAGTGGCACTTGGATTAGCACACTTTCCTTGGTCTAATTTTGTTTGGGGTTCATTTCTTTCATTTTTTTTTTGACCAATTTATTTTTCTTACCCTTTGATTTTTCTTTTAGGGTATACCCTCTTTACATTTTTTAAATTTTTTTTGATTTTTTGATTTTTCAAGAATATGGAACACCTTTGCTCAAGAAAAAGGTTTGAACATATTGCATAGTTCAATCAAGACAATCATGAAAAATGACACCTATTGGTATAGGAGTCTAACACTAGCTCCACTTGGGGATGGCTTTTCCTTGTGAAAAGTCAAGAACAGCAGGTCAGATGCCTCAAAATGTCTTCAGTCTGAACATGTAATCTCCTTCTTCTAGTAGCTTTATTGTACATATGATAGTGAAACTTTTGAAGCTTAGGGCCTTCACTTTGGGCTTCAACTCCAAGAAGTCACTATCCAATCAAAACTGATGCATTAGAAAGGATATATTATGTACAAGTTAGACAAAATCAGAACATCCTAGTAAATAGGATCAAAATAGTGCTTTAGCATTCGACCATTGACTGGTCCTTCCTCAGCTTCTGAATTTTCCAAGTTCTTTAAAAAATATGTGTTGTTCCCCTGTAAGGCATGAATGATGTAAGTCCCTTTCCATAAGAAATCAAATTTCCCATGTTTCCCTTTATCTTCCCTCCTGGAATCCCATCTTAGGAATTTGTCTCCTAGTTGAAAATCTTCTGCTTTAGTTCTTTTGTCAAACATTTTCTTTAGCTTTTCCTGCAAGACTTGGGATCGTTGATACACTTCTTCTCTGGTTTGTTGCAAGTGAATTGTTTGGTTAATTCTTCTTTGCATATCATTTGGTTCCACTTGAGCCTCCTGAAGTAACTTCATAACAGGAATTCCTAAGGATGAGGGGAGCTTGCCTCAATACCATAAACTAATTCATATGGACTGGTCCCAATTGATTTCTTAGTTGTAAGTCTGTCTGCCCATAATGCATTGGTCAGTTTCTTATGCCAGTTCTTTTTATTTTCTTCCAATAATTTTTTGATGATATTAATAAGGCTTTTATTGGAAGATTCTGCCAGTCCATTACCTTGGGGGTAATAGGCTATTGAATGGCCTAAAGTGATGTGATATTTATTGCAGAAACTAATCATTTTCTTAGATTTAAATGCAGCAGCATTATTTGTTATAATTTTCTCTGGACAACCAAATCTTGAAAGTATATTGGTTTCTAAAAACCCTATAATTACAGAATCATTGGCTTGTCTACATGGGATAGCTTCAATCCATTTAGTAAAGTAATCTGTGGCAGTAAGAATCCATCTGTGTTGCCCAGAAGAAGGGGGATGAATTTCTCCAATAAAATCCAGTCCCCATTGTTGAAAGGGTCTCTCTGTGGAAATTGGTTTTAATGGTAAAGGTAGCAACTTTCTTTTGCCCTCAAAGATCTGACACTTACGACAAGTTGTTACAAATTTCTTAACATCTGAAAACAAGGTTGGCCAGTAAAAACCATCCCTTAAGATTTTATCTACAGTTGACTTCCAGTAGAGGTGTCCACCACAATCCCTTGCATGAAATTCATTAAGTACCTTGTCAGTTTCATCTTTTAATAGACAATTTAATAGGATTCCATCATGATTCTTCCAAAAAAGAGCACTATCTAAAATACAATATTTTAAAGATATCATTTTCAAAAATCTTTGTTTCATTCTAGACAACCCTGGAGGAGCTTACAGGTTTAACAAAACATAAGTAATATCAGTGTACTAGGGTGAGTCTAAGAAGGTTTGACTGATCTGTGGAGTCGCCATCTCCTGTTCGTCATCCAGTTCGTTGATGTCTAAGGCTTGGCAATTAGTTTCAGTCATGAGTTGAGCCAAACCTTGACCTTTTATGAGTTTTGTTGGTTTAATCTCAATATCATATTCTAATATGGTAGCTATCCACTTACCTCTTTTGCCTTCAATACCATCTTGAGTCAAGATGTCTTTAACGACAACATTAGGTACATAAGCTATCACATGAGAATATAATATATAAACTATGAAATCTTTAATTGCTTTCACAAGTGCAAAAGCCTGTTTTTCCATGATATTGTATTTCAAAGATGCATCTCTAAGTGCTTTACTAAAAAATGCAATTGGTTTTTCACATCCATGATCATATTTTTGTAGTAAAACAGCTGCAACTGTATGTTCAGAAGCAAATGAAAAAATAATGAAATCTCTTTCAAATTTTGGACTGGTAAGAACTGGTGTTCTTGTTAAAGCCATTTTGATTTCTTCAAATGATTGCTTGGCTTCTACAGTCCAGTCAATGCTTGAATCTTTTTTAAGCATGTTAGTAAGCAATCTAAGTAATTCAGCTAAACTGGAAATAAACCTTCTCAAGAAATTGATCTTTCCTATGAAAGCTTGAAGTTCTTTTATATTTCTGGGATGAGGTATCTGCAAAATTGCTTTTATTCTTTCAGGGTCAATTCTAATGCCATATTTAGAAATAATGTGACCTAGGAGCTTTCCTTCTTCCAAACCAAACAATGAATTTTTAGGATTTAAGGAAATACCATATTTTCTGCACTTTATAAACACTTGCCTTAGATGATCTAAATGTTGCTGATCTGTTTTGGAAAAAATTGTTAAATCATCTAGATAAATCACCAGAAAATCATGTATTTCTTTAGCAAAAGCAATGTCCATTGCTCTTTGAAATGTAGCTCCTGCATTCTTGAATCCAAATGGCATCTTGACATATTTAAAAGTACCCCATGGTGTTGTAAATGCTGTTTTATCTTGATCATCAGGATGAACTAGAATCTGGTTATACCCTGAAAATCCATCCAGAAGAGATATTCTTGAAGATCCCACTACCCTTTGTAAGATATGGTCCATTTTAGGCAAATGATAGTTATCTTTTAAAGAAACTTTATTCAAATTTCTCAAATCGACACACAGTCTAATCTCACCAGTCTTTTTCCTTGTTGGTACTAAATTAGAAACCCATTCAAAGAACCTAATAGGAGCTATAATTCCTGCTTCATACATCCTTTTAATTTCTTTTTCAATTGAAGGTAGTAAAACAAGATTGATCCTTATAAGTTTTTGTTTGAAAGGTTTCTGGTCTGGTTTCAAAGGTATTGTATGCTGAATGATTGATGTATCATATGATTTAAGATCTTCATAACTCCAGGCAAAAACATCCTGGAATTCTTTTAAAAGTTCAACCTATTTAACCTTTTGATCTTCTGGCAGAGATTTAGATAGTTTAACCATTTTGGGATTTTCTGGGGTTCCTAAGTTGCATTCTTCAATATCAGCCTTAACAGGTTCCATTTTGGGTTTAAATGGAATGTCATTTGAATCAAAAAGATCTTCCAAAGGAGTTAATCCTTTGGATAAATGATTATCTTAAAGATTAATGGTTTCAGTTTCATCTTCTATGATCTCATCAAATTCCATTTGTATCAAATCCTGCATATCTTTTTCAGTGAATTTGGTTGGGTGAAGCATATGAATTGCCATCTCTTCAGAAATATTTGTTTCTTGTTCATCTACTTGATCAGATTTATTGATTTTTATGTCTTCATCTATATTACTATTAGAAAACTCATTTTCTAGTGTCAAAAAACTATTGATCTGATTGTTATTTACAAATACTTGCCAATTCATCAGATTGTCCGGTATAGCAGGTCTATGTCTAATCTCAGCTGTGAACTGATGATTAGGTCCAAAAGGAAATTTACATGTGCTAGCGAACATTGCAAGACTGTGAGCATGCAAATTTTGTTTCCTGGGAATCTTGGCAAGTTGAGCTTGTAAAAAAGTGTTGAGAATTTCCACAACTGTTTCTCTGTATTGTTTCAATCTGGGATTTTTGGTTGAACATTCACCATTAATCTGTTGGATAATTAATTCAGAGTCTCCTATGATTGATACTCTAATTGCTCCTAACTTTTTGACATGTTTAAGCCCTAGCAAAAGGGCTTCGTACTCAGCCATGTTGTTAGTGCATTTAAAATTCAATCTATAAGAATGACCTTCAGCATGATCATTTTCAACATTATGCAACCAAATTCCAGCCCCTGCTCTTAACTTGTTTACTGAGCCATCAAATTCTAAATGCCACAGAATTTCATGTTCATAATCTTCATCGACTGTTTTAACATATTTCTTTACAGGAGCTAGTTTCTTGGTTTGTTATGGAATTTCTTGTTTTTCTGGTGTTTCTTTGTCTTCGGAAATTTCTTCGATCTGAATAGTGGATTTATTTGTAGTTTCTGTTTCAGGTGCTTCTAACTCAGTAGGAAGGTCCATTTCAACATTATAAAGGATGAAAGAATCCATATCAGAATGTACTGAATAGACAAGGAAGTTTTCAGGCTTCTCATGGCTACTCACCAAGTACTTCATCAAGGTTTCTCTATATAATCTTTTAGGTTGACTAAATACTGAAATAGTGGCATATGACATGTCTAGTTGAATAGATCCTCCAAGTTTAGCACCCCAGGATCTGGAAAACAACATACCATATTTAGGAGGAATATCAGCCACTACTATATCCATCAAAACAGACTTCGCAGGGTATTGCACCAAATTAACACACGAATCTTTAATCAAACCTAAACATCTTACCTGACTAGAATCAAAAGAAAACAGATCTTTATATGGTCTGGTAATGTCTAAATTTAATCTTTCCATCACAGCTTTTGGCATCAAATTGTGGGATGCTCCAGAATCAAGCATAGCATTGTGGAGTATTTTGTCATGAACGTTCAGGCTCACATAAAATGGAGGAGTTCCTCCACTTTCTGGTTTTCCATTTACCTCGGGGCCAAAAAGTAGTTTGAGTTGATCATCAAGAATATTCACTGAATCATCCATTCCAGTAATGTTAATGTTAAGATTTTTGCTGATTTGGCTTCTATAGATATCATGTTTAGCCAATTCTGATAAAGGAACAACTATATTTCGCTTGCCTATTTCAGCCTCTAGATTGAAAGGTTTTTCTGTTTGAGCTCTAGTGTTCTGGACAGTTGAGTTTTCTCTATTTTTTGGGTCTTCAACGTTTTTCTCTTTTTCATGAGTGGAATTATGATTTGAAGGTGTTTCTGGACTAACTTCTACTGTTTCTTCTACGTTTCCTATAGGAGGAAAAATATTAGATTGTTGTTTATTGTTTGGTTGGTTGTCAGACACATCTTCAATTATTGGATTTGAGGGGTTAGGAGTTGTCCTAGACAGAATTTGTACAGGGGGAATGTTTTGTACATGAGGGATTTTACCTTTGACATTTTGTTTACAGTTTTTTGTTTGCTATTCTCTGGCACATCAATCCGTCTGCTTCTCAAATTGTACTGTTTATGAACCTCATAAATTGCTGTGTCATAGCCTTCCTTAAAATCAAAAGTTTCTCCTGAATGATTTTGGAATGTTTCAAGGATGTGATTCTCCTGATCATCCTGAGATAGGAAAAATTCTGGTTCATTTTTGTCCTCAGTTACATTGTTTATTTCCACATCCTCTGTAGGTTCTTCAGAAGTTGAACCTTCAACAAAATTTTCTTGGAAAGGTGGCCTGATATTTTTGTCAGGGACATTCTTCCCAATATTTTGGTTCTGATTTCTTCTAAAGTTTGGGTTTCTCACAACATTTTGATTATCACCAGTAGACTTTCTTTCGATTGTCTCCACTCTGTCTCCCAATCTTTCCATACCTTTAATGATTGCATCCAGCTTTCTTTCAAAAGCTGAAGGTTCTTCATTCATAGGCATTCTTCTTTCGGCCCTAACTCTGGCTCGTTTTTCTATAAGGTTTGCTTCCACACTAACCACTATGCTTTGCATTTCCTCTAGGGTTTGGGGGGCTCTTTGCCTGAGTGAATAGGCTATTTCATAGTCAAAAGCATCCGAGAATTTAACCAATACTGAGTTAGGAGGGGGTCTAAGGTTCTGGGGAACAACGTTATATGCTTCGTTGAATCTTATTATGTAATCTTGCACTGTTTCATTAGGTCTTCTCCTTAATTTTTCAAATTTTGATAGGATCTGAAGAGGGTCTTTCTTCTTCTCCCATCTATTCAAAAATGCCCTATACAAAGCTGGTAAATCAGCAATACTGTTTGGAGCAAGGGCCCTAAACCATGTCCTAACTTCCCCAGTAAGACTCTGAACAAAAATTCTCATTCGGACATCATCGGTGTCAATTTCATAGAATTCAAAGTAATCAGTCATCCTTTTGGTATGTTGTTGAGCTGTGTAAGTACCTGAGCCATCAAAAGGTGTGATCTTACTTTGATAATCTTGGGGCAAAGCCACATGGTTGGCTGGCAACTGTAATGGAGCATATCTATTGGCCATTGGAAGGTGTAATGGAATAATAGGTGGTGGTGGTCTAGGTGGAGGAGTAGAAGGAGTGACTGGGGTTTGAAAAGCTTGAGGAAAAGTTACTGAACTTGGGGAAGCTTCAGTAATTACAGAAATGTTTGAACTTTCTTCAAAGGTTTGTTCAAATTGAACAGAGTCTTGTAAATGTCTGTCAAGATGATATGAAACAAATCTCAATTGCAAATATTCAAGAAATAGTGGGTCAGGAACAAGCTTAGACAATTCAGATTCAGAAAAATTCACGAACATAGAAGTTTCAAACCGCTCATCAAAGGGGATTTCGTCAAAATATATAATCTTCACAGGACAAGAATGTGATCTAGAAAGAGGTCTGGAACTTCCAGAACTCTCTTGACTTCCTCTTTCAGAACTTTCTTGACTTCCTTGTCTTCTAAGAATCCTAGGAATCAGATTCGGATTTTCAAATATCGGTGGTGGATTGGGGTCAGGATTTGACCTAGTGTGACGAATCCTTTCTGAAGCCAGTTTTCCTAGATGATATATGTTTTTGGATTTTTGGTTTTAATTCAAACGAAAGTACAACTTCTACAAATTCTTCAAGAAATAACGATTTGTGATTAAAATTTTCTCAAAGATTTATTAAACTAGAGAGTCTGATTAAACATTTGAAACTAAGGTTCAGTGTATAAGCTAAATCAGAGATAGACTGAAGCAACTTTTATTTACTTTTGAAATTGCAGAGAAAAAGCAATTTCAAAGGCTACCTGGCTGATCTTTAGACTCTGTCCATAGCTTATAAGAAAACAATATTAACAATAAAGATATTCAGGCCCCAGTATGGTCGCCACTATGTTATCACTCAGGTTTTCCTTGAAGTTGTAAGAAAAGGAAAGTATACCTGAGGTAACCACAAACCAACCTTCAGATGCAGAATCTAGCCAATCTGCATCCAGAGAGGGCTCTCTCTTTATGATTTATCTTTGTTCTTAGAAAGTTTTAGGCTAGTTATAGATCCAAGAGTTTGTTTGAAAATGGTGGAATTCGCCAACTAAGGGCAAGGTTGAATATTTTCAGGCCATTGGGCTATGGAGTCAAAGGATGGCTTTACTGGATTTCTATTCTACATACAAGATGGCTTTGCAGGGCAAGATAGCCAAACAGAGAAAAATCCTTAAAATTTAAAGTGGATGGAATGGGTTTGAAGGGATGAAAGGCAGTTAGGAATCTTTCACCATGTTCAAAAGAAAGAAATGAAATGATTACAAATAAAGAGCAGTGAAGAATTCTTTACTATAGTAATCAAAATGTTTAAATTAGCAAAGCAAGAGCAATTAAGAATTCGTTGTGTTGGAAATATGATGCAGAGTGTTGTCCTTGATGGCAACCCACTGAATGAAGATGAAGACATGTGACTGTTGACATGTGTTGTCCTTGATGGCAATCCACCTGATGAAGTTATTCTTGACTTGATGAACTTGGTAAATGATATAAATCTGATGTGATATGATGTTTGTTAGCAATATGATGTTGAGTGTTGTCCTTGAAAGGCAACCCACTTGATGAATATAATGGCAACTTACTGGATGAAGTTGTGCTTGATAGAATATGTATTCTATAGAAGGCAATGAAGAAAGGAATTTAGCATGTGCTAGATCTACAATGAAAAGAGTATGTCCCAAGGCATACGCGGATCTGTCTAAGGGAAGTCGCGTATGCACGCGGGAAACAAAATTCCAAGTCGCGTATGGGAAAAAGCGCTCATAAAGTGGGAAACCAGGGGTAACCACCATGGTATTGACCCATTGTATTGGGTAATGATTCATCTATGTGACCCCGTCTAGGAATACGATTGGAAGTAATGTAGTTTTGGGCTCATGGTATTTTTTTGGCTCATGGTATTGAAAATGGGGCCCGTGGCATTGAAGGCTCATGGTATTGTTTTGGCTCATGGTATTGAAAATGGGGCCCGTGGCATTGAAGGCTCATGGTATTGTTTTGGCTCATGGTATTGAAAAAGGGGCCCGTGGTATTGAAGGCTCATGGTATTGCTTTGGCCCGTGGTATTGAAGGCTCATGGTATTGCTTTGGCCCGTGGTATTGAAAAAGGATAAACCTATATAAGGAGAAGAAATTCATCGTGCAAATTATGAGTGTGTGTGCAAGATGTCTGAGCTTGAATGAATACTTCTCTCTGAAGTATATCTGAATGGAAAGGGTTACACTTGAATGATAAATCTGAATGTATGATGCACCAATGATGAAGAAGGGGATCTAGATCTGAATTGCACTTGTATTTGCTAGACCTGATTATGGAAGGCTTAGATCTGTGATGAGGCGAACATCTAGGCGAACATCTGTCTGAAGTGAAAGGGTAAATCTGAACTGAATATCTGATCTGAAGAAGTATGTTGCTCTATAATGATTGAAGATCTATACGCTACTTCGCCGCAGTGGAAGCGCGTATATACGCAGCGTCGCTGAAGAGAAAGCGCGTATGCGCAATAAAATACATACAGAGGTATACGCTGGTTCGTGTGGACGGAAGCGCATATATACGCGACATCAGTGAAAGGAAAGCGCGTATGCAAACTAGGGTTTGCTGAAGCATGGGGTATGAAATATCTGATCTGTTCTACTGTGTCTCTGCTATCTGATCTGTGTTGATAAGTATCTGTTGGTAATGTATGTTTGTGCTTAAAAGTATGGAAAGGGTCCAGTCTGAAAATATGATGAAATGTGGCCGGCAAGTGGTGTTCTATTGATGTGGTAGGATCCAGTGTGAAAATTGATGAAACGTGGTCCAAGGTGGTGCTGAGGGTTGTAGCCTTCAGTCAGGGGGTCGTAGCTCCCTTCCAGGTGAGGCTGGTAAACGAGATTAGGGGGTCGTAGCTCCCTTCCAGGAGAGGCTGGTAAACGAGTCAGGGGGTTGGAGCTCCCTTCCAGGAGAGGCTGGTAAACGAGCGCAGGTGGGTGCCTGCGTGCTGGTCAAGTCTGCGCCGGCACATATGTTGTAAGATGTTTTCTCTATAATAAAATATTGAAGGCTGAGCAACTGCAGCGGTGGTTTTCTCCCGACTTGGGTTTCCACCTAAAAATCCTGGTGTTCATGTGTGATGCTTTGTGTGATGGTTTTCTCTGTTCTTACTGCACATGTTTACTGTTTATTAAACATCTGATGATTGATTGATGGAATGATTTAAGTGAAGAAATAATGACATAAGTAGATATCTGTGTATACGCGAGTTTCATAAAGGGTATCCGCGTATATACGCGAGTCTATTTCAGAAAAGTAGCGTATGGGTTTTAGAAGCAAGAAAAAGTAAAAGTTTTGAACATGCTGTAAATACTGATTCACCCCCCCCTCTCAGTATTTTTCCCAACAATTGGTATCAGAGCAGGTCCTTCTGCAAAAGCTTGATCGCTTGAAGGAGATCCGTCGCAATGGGAAAGAAGCAAAAGAAGAAGGCTACTGAAAAGGAGATATCTCAGAAAATATGTGCAACAGAAAATGAAGAAGATAAATCAGGTATTGATAGTTGTTCTTGTGACTCACTTTCTGGTGCATGTAATGATGAAGATAGTGTAAGTAAAGTTTTGGATCTAGAGAAATCTATCAAGAAAATTTAAGATCAACGAAGATCAATTTCTAAAAGCGAAGCTTTGTACAAAGGGATGAAAGAAGAAATGGAAATACTGAATGGATAGACAGACAAGTACCAAAGGTTTCATGCTTATGCATCCGCTCGAATTAAAAGACTAGAAGTAGAAGTCAACGATCTAAATGCAGATCTTGAAGAATCAAACAAGAAGAATGCAAGACTTGAAGCATAAATCGTCTCTCTCAAAGAAGATCTGGAAGAATCGAATAAGAAGAATGAAGAACTTGAGGCTGAAATCATTTCTCTCAAAAGGGACCCAGAAATATCAAATAAGAATAATGAAGGACTTGAAGCAGAAATCATCTCTCTGAAAGCAAATCTCGAAGCATCAAAGAAGAAGAATGAAGAGCTGCAACAAACATGTGAAGAAAACGAAAATTGGTTGAAAGAAGAGATTCTAAATCTGAAGGATCAAGTAGAAGATGGAAAAAGGAAAGAAGAAAGCATGACAAAGCAATGTCAAGCCTTGGAGGTTGAGGTAAACATTCTCAAAGGTAAATTAGAAGAAAAGGTTAAACTTTTGAGGTTTCAAGATAGTACTAATGTTTTGGACAATATTCTGAGTAATCAAAGGCCTCCTGCTATCAAACTTGGTCTTGGTTTTCATGAAACTGTTAAAGGAGAATCTAGCTCACATGGAAGTGCCAAAAATTCAGAGGATGTCAATGCAAAACCTGAAGTGTTGAAAGAAATAAAAGATCAACCAAAAATCATGAATTCTCAAAAGAATTCATTCAAGAACGTTGAATGTTTTAAATGTCATAATTATGGGCATGTTGCAGAAAATTGCAGGAGCAGATCATTTCAGCCACAAACAAACAGGTTCTACTCAGAAAGGTACTCTAGTTTCTTCAGGGGATATTGTTTTTCATGTAACAAGTATGGACATAAAGCAGTTGATTGTAAAAGGAGGAAGAATAGAAATACTCATTATGATTCTTATGCTTATTTCTCTGGTCACATGAGATGTTATTCTTGTAACAAGTATGGACATGTAGAAAAAGAATGCAGGTTGAACAGATATGAGAGACTGTATAACTTCCAGCACACAAAGAGAAAGATCAAACAAATCTGGAAAAATATGGAGGACCGATCAGAAACGTAGGGAATTCTGACCCTACTGCAGTCATCCACTTCTGAAGCTTACTTCTCTTATTGACTGCAGGAATAATGTGGTATACATTATCAGATTTAGTAATGTATCGTCATAGGGGGAGCAATGTATGATGTCTCTCATGGTTGATTTGATTATTCTAGTTATATGTATTTCTAACAGAACATCTGATATGAAGAAGACGGGTACAGGAAGGACAAGTTCAGGGGGAGATAAAGGAATGTGAAAATTTTCTATGTTTCACTTTCCATACGCGGGTTCTATTCACAAAAGTCGCGTATACACGCGAGATTTAGAAGACACAGTCGCGTATGCATTTATGATAAGAGAATTGGTATGATAGCTGAAGATCTGGTGCGGAGGTTCAGGGGGAGCATCAGTCTGACTGTTAATAACTGTATTATTGACTCTGTATCAGCTTAATTCCTCAGTTCTAAATAATGATGATATGATACTTGATGCCTTGTGTTGAAGATTATGAATGAGTCCTGTTTACTTTTTGATGATGAGATTGGAAGTCTTAGTATTCAGAGATAAGGACAGATCATGCAGAGATGGTTGCTGATGACTTGCTGATAAAGGTATTCAGGTTGCACAAGTTAAGCAATAGCACTGGTTTAGGGGGAGTAGCAGGTTGATGATTGCATTGTTGGCAATATGATTGCTTATTCTTTGGTCTTTTGATGATGACTTGGTACATGGATTATTATGATGAGATTTTAAGCCCTGGTTGCTGATAAGTATCTTTTGTGCTCACACATGGATGAGTTGGATGTCGTTTGATTCAGAAATAAGAATAGATCATGCAGAGTTGGTTACTATGGTTGAGATCTTTTGCCTACATAGGTTACTTCATGTTAAATCTTGAAGATCATGGTGATATTGGACCACATGGATGATTGCTTGACACTTATTTGAAGATGTTGTTATGGTATGATAATCTCTCTTGGAAAGAATGTATTGATGCTGCACGGAATATGAAGACTTGGTTACTAATGTGCTTATGCTACCACCATTGGATGACGCTTGAAGACACAACTACTCTGTTCTATCTGTAGTCCAGGGAAGTAGTTGAATATCTCAAAAAGAAGCTGAACACTGTCTTTTCCTCATAGAGGATCAGATCTGGTCAAAATATAGAAGATGGTAGTGGATACGCGGGTTTCCTGAAACACAGTCGCGTATATACGCGAGTTCCTGCACAGAAAACCGCGTATGTCTGATTGCTGACAAATTTTTGCTTGGAGTCAGCTCTCTTCAGCACAACTGCAGTGCTGTTTGGTATCTCTGATACTGTTTGGTATATCTGGTGGTGTTCCAGTTCTCATAATTCTATTTCTCATTTTTTGATAAAGATGCCTTGATGATTTGTTGGTGAAAGTGTTCAGGATGCACAAACTAAGGGGGAGCCTTAGTCATATGAAACGGATGTTCGGATGCACATTTTCAGGGGGAGCATTTGCGTTGCTGAGTATAATGCTTTGTTGGCATTATGATGGTTCTGAAATATGTTCTCTTTCTTGAGGATTTTCTAGGTGTTGGTCTTAAATGGTCATACTTGTATTTTGATGAAAAGGTCTTGTTGAGACCCATGATGTAAAATTGTAATTTTCAGTCATGTAAGGACTTGTCAAATTTGTAAACCCACTTGGTTGGGTAGTTGAGTCAAATTTTGTAAACCCACTTGGATGGGTAGCTGAGTTGAAATGTGTAAACCCACTTGGTTGGGTACTTGAGTCTCATATGTAAATCCACTTGGTTGGATGTTTGATGTAAGTATGGGTCTTTTGGTGATAGGAAGTTCATAGAGTCATGTACTTCATTGAAAAATATGTTTGAAGATTTAGCATGAACTCAGGGGGAGCTTGGTCACTTCAGTATACATCAGATCTGCAGAACGCTTCTTCTACATGAGGAGAAACGGGAGTGAGTGTGTTGGTTTTGATCCGCCCGTTGCCCTTGATGTCAAAGGGGGAGAGTGTGTTGGTTTTGATCCGCCCTTTGCCCTTGATGTCAAAGGGGGAGAGTGACATGGTGTTTGAATGCAGCTAATGGTGTCAAAGAATTGGGAGAGTGACATGGTGTCAATGTACTTATCTATTGTGGTAACCAAACACCATCGTGGTTGCCATCAAGTCCAAAGGGGGAGATTGTTGGAAATATGATGCAGAGTGTTGTCCTTGATGGCAATCCACTGAATGAAGATGAAGACATGTGACTGTTGACATGTGTTGTCCTTGATGGCAATCCACCTGATGAAGTTATTCTTGACTTGATGAACTTGGTAAATGATATAAATATGATGTGATATGATGTTTGTTAGCAATATGATGTTGAGTGTTGTCCTTGAAAGGCAACCCACTTGATGAAGATAATGGCAACTTACTGGATGAAGTTGTGCTTGATAGAATATGTCTTCTACAGAAGGCAATGAAGAAAGGAATTTAGCATGTGCTAGATCTACAATGAAAAGAGTATGTCTCAAGGCATACGTGGATCTGTCTAAGGGAAGTCGCGTATGCACGCGGGAAACAACGTTCCAAGTCGCGTATGGGAAAAAGCGCTCATAAAGTGGGAAACCAGGGGTAACCACCATGGTATTGACCCATTGTATTGGGTAATGATTCATCTATGTGACCCCGTCTAGGAATACCATTGGAAGTAATGTAGTTTTGGGCTCATGGTATTGTTTTGGCTCATGGTATTGAAAATGGGGCCCGTGGCATTGAAGGCTCATGGTATTGTTTTGGCTCATGGTATTGAAAATGGGGCCCGTGGCATTGAAGGCTCATGGTATTGTTTTGGCTCATGGTATTGAAAAAGGGGCCCGTGGTATTGAAGGCTCATGGTATTGCTTTGGCCCGTGGTATTGAAGGCTCATGGTATTGCTTTGGCCCGTGGTATTGAAAAAGGATAAACCTATATAAGGAGAAGAAATTCATCGTGGGCAAATTATGAGTGTGTGTGCAAGATGTCTAAGCTTGAATGAATACTTCTCTCTGAAGTATATCTGAATGGAAAGGGTTACACTTGAATGATAAATCTGAATGTATGATGCACCAATGATGAAGAAGGGGATCTAGATCTGAATTGCCCTTGTATTTTCTAGATCTGATTATGGAAGGCTTAGATCCGTGATGAGGCGAGCATCCAGGTGAACATATGTCTGAAGCAAAAGGGTAGATCTGAACTGAATATCTGATCTGATGAAGTATGCTGCTCTGTAATGATTGAAGATCTATACGCTACTTCGCCGCGGAGGAAGCGCGTATATACGCGGCTTCAGCGAAGAGAAAGCGCGTATGCGAAATAAAATATACACTGAGGTATACGCTGGTTTGTGTGGACGAAAGCGCGTATATACGCGACATCAGTGAAGTAAAAGCGCGTATGCAAACTAGGGTTTGCTGAAGCAAGGGGTATGAAATATCTGATCTGTTCTGCTGTGTTTCTGCTATCTGATCTGTGTTGATATGAATCTGTTGATGATGTATGGTTGTGCTTAAAAGTATGGAAAGGGTCCGGTCTGGAAATATGATGAATTGTGGCCTGCAAGTTGTGTTCTATTGAAGTTGTTGGATCCAGTGTGAAAATTGATTAAACGTGGTCCAAGGTGGTGCCGAGGGTTGTAGCCTTCAGTCAGGGGGTTGTAGCTCCCTTCCAGGAGAGGCTGGTAAACGAGATCAGGGGGTCGTAGCTCCCTTCCAGGAGAGGCTGGTAAACGAGTCAGGGGGTCGTAGCTCCCTTCCAGGAGAGGCTGGTAAACGAGCGCAGGTGGGTGCCTGCGTGCTGGTCAAGTCTGCGCCAGGACATATGTTGTAAGATGTTTTCTCTATAATAAAATATTGAAGGCTGAGCAACTGCAGCGGTGGTTTTCTCCCGACTTGGGTTTCCACCTAAAAATCCTGGTGTTCATGTGTGATGCTTTGTGTGATGGTTTACTCTGTTCTTACTGCACATGTTTACTGTTTATTAAACATCTGATGATTGATTGATGGAATGATTTAAGTGAAGAACTAATGACATAATTAGATATCTATGTATACGCGAGTTTAATAAAGGGTATCCGCGTATATATGCGAGTCCGATTCAGAATAGTAGCGTATGGGTTTTAGAAGCAAGAAAAAGTAAAAGTTTTGAACATGCTGTAAATACTGATTCACCCCCCCCTCTCAGTATTTTTCCCAACACGTTGCTTATAACTAATGTAGAGGAAAACATTTAGAATAATCACAACTGAACTCAGAGTACAATTAAGTAAATTCTGAGTTATTCTTTTATGTCAAGTATTCGGAAATGGACACAATGATATTATAAACAAATATAAAACTTAAGACATAGGATAGAAAGACTTATTGAACTGCAGTCAGACACATGAATCCTGCAAAAAGTCCTGAGCTTCAAATTGTCATCCAGCAAGCCACAAATAAATTTCTCCAAAACAATTTTATTCCAAAAACATCAATGTCACAGCCTAGTAGTAGAATCCACCCTCAATACTTTTTTTGAGGGTTTATTTATATAAAAAATGATTGAAAATATCTCACACTAACCTAGCAAATAATATAGGGTGACTAATGAATAAGTTACAATAAAAAGGAGACAAATGGTCTCGTAGATAGGACAAAAAGTAATTGCTGATGTGCTGTTTCCTCCCTTTGTGGATGTGCTGGAGGCAGGTTCTATAATAGGGCTTGATGCTGTCTTTTTGAGTAATTCCTTTTTACTGCCTTGCTTGTCTGATACTCTTCGTTTCTACTGATACTCTTTTAACTACAAAATTGATACTCTTTAATCTTTGCTCCTCTATTTATCCTTTACATAATAGTAAAAGGCAAAATTCTCTACCTGAAGATAAATTTCACAAAATTTCCAATAGGTCTTCCCACCATTTGTCTTCTGCTATTATGGTTCTTTTGAGCTTTCTCAATGTTTCATCGGCCTTTGTGTATCTGAAGAAATTGGGCCGATGTGGGAACAAATACCTTATTTCATGCTCAAGATGAAACAAATTCTTTAACCTATCGTAGAGATTCCTCCCTGTCGGCAATGTTGATTCTGATGAGCTAGTAGAGGAACATGTGACATTGTGAGCATGTATATCTAATTTGTTGATATAAGTTTCCAATTCCATTACTTTGTCTTCTGAAAGCATCAGACTGGGCAACCCACTGGCTAATAAAACATTAAACCTTTCTTTAAATGCACTGACCTCTTGTTGGATATCTGAGCATTTTATTTCCAGATTTTGCATAAAAGTTCTCTTGGTAAAAACCATTTTTATTTCTAAAATAGTACTTGTCCTGTCCTCAATTTCAAGCTTTGTAAGCTGCTGCTTGGTCTGGGTGTTCAAAAACTGTATAAGTTGATTTGCTTGCTTAGGTCTGTCCCTTAATTCTTCTCTTGTTTTGTCAATTTCTTCCTGAGCTACTTTAACCAAGTCATTTTGTTCAAATATTATTTGAACAAAGGACCAAATACTCTTTATTGAATCAATAATATTATTCCAAAGAATTTCGTTTATTTCTCTTAAAGGCTTTTCTAATGAGAGATATTTTTCTAAAGCCTTAACCAATTTTTCAAGCCTCTTAATTTCCCTTGTATTATCAGCAACAGTCTTTTTTGACATATCATATTTTTGTTCCAAATTTGTGAGCTGCAATTTTGTAGACTGAAGTTCCGTGACTCTGAGTTTTAAGCTTTCCATTTGTTTTACTAATTCATCAGAACTTAAGCTAGAAGTGTTCACCTATAATGGATCTATTTGTTGATCTGCTGCTGTTGTACCTGTACCTGTTGTAGATGTCTGCATGATAGCTTCCTTTTCTTTTAATGCTTGCTCCAGTTCTTTCTTGGTCTCACTCAGTTGCTCAGTCATTTTCAGGAGAAATTCCATCATTTATTCTTGTGAATTTTCCTTCAAAACTTCTTGAGTTTGGGGATGCCTTGAGGCTGGAAATTTCAATTGTTTTCTTAGTGCAACAATATTATCATCCTTCTTTTTAATCAGTGCCTAAATGATTTTTATATCTTTGGGATTGTGACCCAAACTGATGATTATTTCTTCCAGAGATTTTATTCTGTTATCTTTTGCCTGAGAAGAAGCTTTCTCAATTTGCAACTAGGTATTTGTATTATTTAAAGAATCTTGCAGTCTATGGGTTGCCATTGCTTTATCAGTAAGGGTGGAATATATCATCTCCCCAGTTTGTTTATGTATCTCTATCTGGTCTAATGGATGAGTGTCTTTTGCTAAGACCTCAAAATTGGTCCTAATGTAATCAGATGCTGTCTTGGGTTTTGGTACTTTGGATTTGAAATGGCTCATCAGCATCTTCCCTTGTTGAATGTCAAAAGCTGACATTAATATTTCTTGATTATGTGGATCCAATCTAAGATACTGATCATATACCTGCATCCTCAATGGGTCATTCTTGGCTTTTATATTAATGAAAGTCTTCTTTATATCACCTACATCTATCTTTGGCTGTTTAAAGGAAGATACTTCAGTGCTCAACTGTTTTTGTAACTCCTTTCCTTTATGACCTGTGTGTGTTACACTAACTGAACCAGTCAGTTGAATATCTTCTCTTTCATCATCAAACATCTCATCTATAGATTCCACTTCTGGAAGTGGATTCAGTTTCTGCTTCTTAGCCTGGTGTTGTTGTGAAGGTTCTTTGGGAGGAGTGGGATCTGCAACCTGTATTTTCTTGCCTATTTCCATATTAGATGGAGTCTGTAATTCTGAAACCTCAGGATGATTAACTTGAACAGGGGAAACCTGTGTCTGATCTGGTGCCTTGGAGGTTTGAGGCTTTTCTGTTATAATGAAAGTTTCAATAACTTGTACTTCAGGTTCTTTCCCTTTGCCTTAGACTCAACTGTAATTGATGGACTGATTTCTTGTAATCCCTGTTGAAGATTTCCTACTGAAGAAGTGCCAATATGAGGTACCTGCACTTGGCCAAAAGATTCTAAGTCAAACTTTTTCTCAAGATCTTTCATAATTTTGTTCATATTGTCTTCTTCACTATCTTGCTCAACTAGTGTTCCTTCCATCCACTCATCTTGATTAGCATATTGTTCTATTTCTGGAATTCTGTGATGAAAGTAGGGTGCTGATTTGTTCTTCATTCTCTTGTCACAGATAAAACTGAATGGATCATAAGGAATCCAACAGAAACTCTTTTGTAACTTGAAATGGTTTTGCAATATATTTTCTGATTCATGTTCAGCATCCCTAGAATTGCATATAAAGGGACCTAACTAACTTTTGATTCTGAGTTGTGCTTTCTTTTTAACATTACAAAAATGAATAACATCAGAATTATTCATTTGCCTGAAATATTCTAAGGCAAAAAGCCTCATGGGCACATATTTAGGCAATTTGAATGGACAAAGTTCACATCCATATATTCTGATTTCTGAATGATTCTGGTATAAATACCAGTCTCCAACTTTGTATGTCCTTGAAAGCTGAAAAGTTTTCTTAATCTCATTGCTTAGCCTTGGAGGAGCAACTCCTGTCAACAAGGTAGTTGCAGGATGAATGAAAAGATAAATGAACTCAGCATAAGAATAGGGAGAATTATAGGAACTGTGAGTTATGGCAGACCAAAATATAAAAGATCTAGGGTTTCCCTTGGCATCAAGCTTTTTAATAGGAAAAGGGAACTTCTCTGATTGATAATAGATGATGAGATGGTAAATGGCTGAGAAATATTTAAACACTTTCTCATTATCTAGCCTCATGAACTGGTCATGGATTTTATTGGCAATGAAAGATGCAAAGTCACATTTTACAGCAGGAGGTTGTCCAGGAGTGAAGATGGATAATAATACTAGGGTTAATTCATCAACATACTCACTAGTATTAAAACCCAGCACAAAGGATATCATATTCAGGATGAGCTTGCCTAAATTAGTAAAATAAGAAAAACCATAGGGAGGAGGTCCCTGAGGTTGATGTTCAGGTAACATAAAGGTCTGGCAAATGCATTTCAATTTTTCTTGGGACAACTGAGTAGACTTTTCAAGTAGTTCTTCCATGGACAAGGGAGTAAGGTTTTGATCAGGTTCAAAATGGAGCATTGTATTAATAGCTTGAGGAGTAATGGGAAAAAGGATACTCTGGTCCGGGGATAACACTGCTCTTTGAGTTGGATCATAATTGGAATGACAGTAGTGGATAATTTCTGGGAAAATATGCACTGAGGGGATGAGATATATTGGGAAATTGGATTCCCATAACCCAATGACATCCAAACCTTTCGAATAATCATCTCTGCAGCGACAATAACTTCGAAGGGGATTTTCATCGAACACTAAGTCTTTAATTTGAAAGTCTTTATCCACTAATGGCAAGTATTCCAATTCTCTGTGGGGAGCATTTAATGGAGCTACACTTAGGGCTACCGGGACTTCCATTTTGGTTCTTGTGTATTCAAAGTGGAAGCTCCGGGGGTTTTTTACAGAACGGGCACAATTTTTAGTTTTGAAAGTATTCTTTTGGTTGCAGGAACTAAAACAGACCAATATAAAACTTCTTTTCAGATTATGGCTTGAATTTAACATTGGAATGCGGATTTTTTACAAAGTTTCAGTAGGAAAACGGATAAATACCTGTTTTATGGAAAATGTTGAAATTTACAGGTACCGGTCAATGGCGGATGAATGCTCATGCACTGGTATAACAATGGCGTTCCGTAATTTTGGTCGACGGCGGCTTAAACAGTGGAATTTTTGAATTTTTTAGTGGAGGGCGCAGTCCCTTTCAACAAAGAAAATGACAGAAAATACACAGAATTTTGTTTTATTTACAAAGTCAATAGGGATTTTTTATTTTTTCGAGGATGACGTCATTATTGTACGGGAGAACACGTCATCGGGATTGGGCGGTAAGTGGTAATTTCCGCACTGCTTTCGGGGGTTGGCGGTTTTTTGTGGAATGGGAGCGATTCCATTCGGAGATCAACACGTGTCAGGTGCACTGTTTCGAAACCACCGTGATCCCGCGCATTAACGATCGGATGATGGATGGCTAGCGGAATTATAGCGGGCCGTTGATCCGGGAATGGGCGATCGGACGGGTGATATGACGTGAAGAAGGTAGGGGATTTAACACGGGGGCCCAAAGTAATTAATGTTAATTTAACTATTCCGGGCGGCATCTTATTGGCTGGGAATGCTTGGTTATTACTTAATCTGAGTGATTAATTAATCCCACTGGTTTAAGAGGGGTCGGGTCATGGAGGCTCGGGGTTTTTCTAAGTTTTGGTTTAAATTAAAACTTCAGGTTTTATTTCATTTTTCGTTTAAAACATACAACATATGTTTAAAATTTTTTCAATATTGTTATTATATGGTAATAAGTTAATGCAATTTATTAACCATAGGGGCGGGAGTAAATTATAAAGATATATTTCTAACCAAAGGGAATTATAATGAGGGTTTTTATTTCAAATATATGGAATTAAATACTTTGGCTAGAAATCTATAATAAGAGGGTTTTGGGGATATTGTATAGGAGGAGTTATAAATATAGGGAAAGGTGATTTGTATAAGGATTTAATATGTAAAGTTAAATGTTAATATGATAAAGGGACAATGGAAACTCAAAATACTTTACACAACTAAGAAAGTGGAGATTTCTGAAGTAAATTGTATCATTTTAATTTCAACACTTAAACATAGAATAGTAAGTAATTTTGAGGGATTATTATGGAAATTTGCATGATTTTCCTAAGTAAAATAGAATTTTACTTAGGAAAAGATTAAAAGGGAATGTTTATAATGATAAATAACTTCAAATACTTAGGTCTTTTTTATCATTAGGCCGAGGGTCCGGTCCCTCCAAAAGTCAAGGAAATGCCTTGAGCCCCTTTAATCTTCAAATACCTTAGAATTTTGGGGAAATTAGTAAAACTCTTAGGGAGAAGGTGATGTGGGAAGTTAATGATTTTGACTTTTCTTTCTGTGAATTTTCCAATGTATATTCTGCTTCAATACTTATGATGAAAGTAAAGGATTAAACACATTTAGCACCATCATTCATCATATGAAACTTTGCAACACAATCTACCTACCCTATCTACTTCACACTACCATTTTCTTCTTTATTAGGGTGCACTTAAACTGGAAAACCCTTGTCAATATTTTTCTTTTACAAGGCAAATCTATCTAATTCTACCCTTATTACATCCAAGGGATCAGATTAAACTATTGAGCACCTTTTATTAACTTTACTTATCTACTTATCTGCCAAGATTAAACTGTTTGGTCAGATATTTATTCACTATTCTACAACATGAAATTAAAAAATGAATGAGTCAAGTTTATACAGTTTGACTCTTCATAAATTGTGGCAAAATTTTAACAAGATGCACACAATTGCTTTATTACAGAACATGAAATAGTAGTGGCACTTGGATTAGCACACTTTCCTTGGTCTAATTTTGTTTGGGGTTCATTTCTTTCATTTTTTTTTTGACCAATCTATTTTTCTTACTCTTTGATTTTTATTTTAGGGTATACCCTCTTTACATTTTTTAAATTTTTTTTGAATTTTTGATTTTTCAAGAATATGGAACACCTTTGCTCAAGAAAAAGGTTTGAACATATTGCATAGTTCAATCAAGACAATCATGAAAAATGACACCTATTGGTATAGGAGTCTAACACTTTGTACGTCTATCAACTACCACCATGATGACAATTTTTCCTTTGCAATTAGGTAAACATGTGATAAAATCCATTGAAACCTCCTCCCAACGTTGAATTGGAATGGATAAAGGCTGTAGAATACACAGGGTCCTAATCGTCTCAACTTTATTTTGCTGGAAAACCAAACATTCCACCACAAAATTTTGAATATCAAATTTAAGGCCATCACAAAAAATTCTTTCTTCACCCTGTGGTAAGTTTTCAAAAATCCTAAGTGTCCTCCGAAGGGAGAGGAGTGAAATCCCAAAAGAATATTTTTTTTAGTTTGGAATTCTTACAAGGATATAAGCGATCTTTATACTTTAAGGAATCATTTTTCCAACTAAATATATCAGATGTATTGGGATCTTGCTGCAAATTTTGAATGATTATCTACACTTCTTCGTCATTCTTCCATTCCTCCCTTACTTTTGTTATCCAATCTGGTTGGATAATAGAAGTGGCACAAATAAATGCTTCCACATCCTCATCCTTTCTTGAGAGTGCATCTGCAACAACATTTAGCTTCCCTTTTTTGTAGATGATTTCAAAGTCATAAGCCAACATCTTTGTGACCCATTTTTGTTTTCTTCTAAAGATAGTCTTTTTTCCAAAAATTATTTAAGACTATCATGATCAATTTTTACCTTGAAGTGTCTTCCCATGAGGTAAGGCTGCCATTTCTTTAGTGCATGTAGTATTTCCAACATTTTCTTCTCATAAATAGATTTCTGTAAATATTTTCCTTTGATTGGATGAATTTCAAAAGAAATAGGTCTTCCTTCTTGCATTAAAACATCACCAATTCCATTTTTTGAGGAATCACATTCCACAATAAAGGTTTTTGTGAAGTTTGGCGTAGCTAAGATAGGTGCTTGACACATTTCCTCTTTAATATGTTCAAATGCCTTAGTTGCTTCAGGAGTCCATGAAAATGCATCTTTCTTCAATAATGTTGTTAGAGGTGTTGCTATTCTCCCACAATTCTTAACAAACTTACGATAATACCCTGTTAACCTGAGAAATCCTCACAACTGCTTTATGGTTGTTGGGACTTTCCATTCCTTAATGGATTTAATTTTGTTAGGGTCTACCTTAACACTGAGGTACAATATGATGCAAATAGTCCACCTCTTGTACTCCAAAGAATCATTTGGAGGTTTTTTCACATAATTGTTTCTCCTCTTCCCAATCTATGTGAAATAGTTTCTTCTCAGCACACTTATGACCTTTAGTGTATTTGTTATCACAATTGTAGAAAAGCACTTTTGCTCTTTTTTCTTCCAATTTTTGTGGTGTGAACCTTGTATGTTATGGAAGACTAGCAGTAGAAACACTTCCATCTTTATAGTTGTGAGTGGTAGGATTCATTGCCGCCATAATTTTTCTTTCAATTTTTCTTGCCAACCTGAATACCTTCTCCAATGAATCAGGTTCCCAAAGGCATGTTGGATGCTATCCTTTAAAGTCCCTATGAAGACATCAATCCACTGTTCCTCTAGAATATTAGTTACCCTTATATTCAATTTTTGGAAGTGCTCAATGTGCTCTACCATTGAACCTTTTTATTTGAGATTTATCAATTGGCTAAAGAAGGTGTTGCTCTTTGTATCCTCATAATGTGCTATCATTCCTCCGTAAAATTGACCAAGTGCAATTTTTTACAAGAGAAAAGGAATCGATACCATACAAATGTATTGTTTTCTAAATATAAAGTTGCAATATGTACCTTTTGTGTATTTTGCACAATATGGATATCAAAATATTGCTCCATATTTAGTATCTATGTTTCAGGATCCTTGCCATCAAACTTCCTCATATCGATATTTGGAATAGGGTGGGTCTTCAATCCAAAGTTATAGTTTATGAAATTGATTAATTTTTTATTTTTTTCTCGTCATGAGTTTCCTCTACTACCTTTTCGCCATTAGGAATAATTTCTTGTAGCAAATTTGTCAAACCTTCCATGCCTGCTTTTATTTTTTCTTCTATATCATCTATCGTAGCTTCCATGTCATTCTACAAACCATCCATCTTATATTCCACGTCATTCATCTTAGATTCCATGCCATTCATCTTATATTCCATGCCTTTTTTCAAACCTTCCATTTTATCTTCCATTTCATTTATGGTTACTTTTTGTGAGAGCGAGATTTGTTGCACTTGGTATCGCAATTTTGATATATCATGTTGCAGTTTGTCCTCTTCATGCATCATATTAGAAGTTCAGGAAGACTTAATGGGTGTGGAATTATTTTTGGGAGGACTTTCAGAACCCATTACTAATATCTATGCTTAAATATGCCCTTGGAATCACTTCAAACTGATTTTTCAAACAAACGTTATGCAATTTGAAAAAAATGATACACACCTGTTTCTCTCTTTTGATGATCTTGCTATTGATCCTATTGTGTCTTTGTGATTTCAGATCCCCAATATTTGAACTTCGGACCTGTAGTAGCCCTCCGAGTCTTCTTTCCAATGCCATAGGGCAGACCTGATTTGGATTCTTCAAGGAAAGTTATGCTGAATCTCCCAAAATGACCTAATTATGGACTGGTTCACATGCTATATTTTATTAAAGTTGAATGTATTAAATATGGTTCATGCTTCCTTCATGAAATTTTACTAATTATTCACAATTTTGTTGGTTTTAACATAATTTAAGAAAAAAATATGTAACTTTTCTTAGTGATGATTGAGTGAACCAATTTAGCCAAGGAATTTTGGATATTTACCAAAGTTCAAGGTCTATTTCTATTTTTCCCCTTACAATGTAAACCAAAAATTACGCACTCTAAATTCAACCCTATTTTTTACTTAGGAACAACATTCAAATGTTGAATTTTGTAAATAATGATGGAAAATCACTCACATCTTTATTGAAAATTTATATACAAATATTTTTGACAAGAAAATAAGAACCCATTATAGGTTCTTTTAAATCACAAGAAACAACGAAGGAGTACCATAGTGAAAGTACATGATCACATTGAAAGAATAATCGAAGAAAATTAGATTAATAACTTAAATTCCAATTTTAAAAAAGACAACTATTTATCAATGAAGAAAATATAAAATCTAAAAGAAAATTAATTTATACTAATAAAACCAACATAAAGTGTAAGTGAAAATTCCACTCAATATAACCACTTTATTAACCATTAAAACCTATTATATTGAAGCCTCTAAAATAAAAGATACAAGATACTACATTAAACTGTTGACTAACATAAATATGTAAATAATTACATCAATACATTCTCAATATATAGATGTTAAAAGTAAGATTCCTATTAAATTACTTTGTGAGTAACACTAATGCATCCATTAGTACGCAACCTCACCATATCTAAAATTTATTAATACCAAAAATACCTGCATATTAGTATCGAGCACATTTGTAAACTTTGGTACAAGAATAAAGAGAACGTTCACCAATCACGCCACATCTAGTACCAACGATAAATATATTCCCAAATCCTCCTCGATCCCTACATACATGAACCACCTCCAAGGTATAAAAGGTGTAAATAGGATGGAACTTTAATAGCCCAGTCGGGTAGCTCAGTTGGTCTAAGTCTCCCTCCAAGTTGTTAGTTCTCTGTTATGAGAAATGGGTTTAATTATCTTGAGCCCTTTGGCCCTAACAGTTAGGTAGAATATACATGAGACTCCTTCAACCCTAACATATAGGTTGACTAATCATGAGGCCCCTTAAGCCCTAACAATTAGGCTGACTAGGTATGAGGCCCCTTTGTGTAGGCCCAAGTTTCTAGGTGGAAACAAAATGGAACTCTAATGAACCAAGAACCGCGAACACTACAAACACACCTATAAGATCACTTGCATTTTAAAGTAAAACATGATTTAATTGTATATAAGTAATCATAAGATAAAATCTATTAAGGAGAGTGTACTCTTTGAAGGTTAAGTACAAACATCTCAACTATTGAATTTTTTTTGATAAAAGTTGAGAAGATGTAAAAATTTTCTTCGAAGCATTACTAATGGGAGAATATACTTAGTGTGTAACACCCTCTTCCCACATCTACCCAAGTAACCAACCACTAGGGTAGACATGTGACAAGAGGCTAATAATATGAGATTAAACCTCCTATATGACCTTGAGGAAGTGGAACCAACATAAACATGACAAACATACCTTAGATTGCATCAAAAACACCTCCATGAGGTAACCTAACATCCCAGACCCCTAAACCCTGAAGGGGGGCTAATTTTTGACCAATTTAAGCATTATTAATATGCATGTAAATGCAAGGGAGAGGCTAGAAACCTATAGGCATGGGCATGCCTTGGAAAGGTCATGACCACGGCCCCACAAGGTTAGTTCTTTGCCTCCAAATCTGGGATTTGTGCCACATTTTTAGCCCAGGAGCCCAAGTCACTGCCTAGAGCTTCATGAAACTTTAGGAGAGGTTAAGTAACACTAAAAAAAAGGTATGTAAACAATCACATCATTGGGAAATCATCTAGACCCCTCCTGGCCATGACATGAATTTTGTCAAACATGTCAGAAACATTGCATCTACAGGTGTAAACATAAGATTTAAACATGGGGGTCTCTTACAAATCTATGAACAGCTAAGAATCATTTCTCCCCTACATCATAAGCTAAAATACAATATATTTTACCATATATACATTATGTATTCATTTATAGGTAAAAACATAGATAGAGTCATACATCATCACTAATCAAATACATTCTTATAACCAGCATAATAAATACGAAAATATAATGTATACAACATCAAATAAATCCATACATAAACCAATACATTTGTATCCAGAATACAAAAGGAATGAGCTTCTCATTACTGAATTTAAAAACCAACTGGGGATGGGACTTCCATGTTCCACCTAACCATATATTGGTTGAGCCAATTCTCACTTTAGCCAATCAACCTGTACCATATTCTAAGCATGAATGTGGGATCTCATCAAACACATCAATCACAATCAATCCAAGGATTCCAGATGCAAAATTTCCTCAAACCTCAACTAGTGATTCCACCTCACAGTCATACATCACAACCATCACGGTTTGGTCTGTATCCAAGCTACTCCAAGGCTCCAAAGGATTTGTTCCAACCAAGGCTCTAGGACTAGTAACTCAACCCTAGTTGTTCCCAGGCTCCAAAACGTTTGTCCAACCAAGGATCCAAGACTAGTAACTCAACCCACATAGGGCTCCAGAGTGTTTTTCCAACCAAAGCACCAGGACTAGTAACTCAACCCAATATTTGTCCACTGGGCTCTAGAGTGTTTGTCCAACCAAGGCTCAAAGAACTAATAAATCAACCCAATAGTTAAAGGAATCATGAGAACCAACCAGAAAAAAATCAATGGAAATAAACCATGAACACCATGGCTATCTAAGAAATGGAAAGCCTAGGAAAATCCACATGCATACACCATGCATGTAGAATCTAATGAGGAAAACATACATGCAACTTTGTTCCTGCACTCATAACTTGATGTAGATGTTGATCATGATTTCCTCTTGCACTTTCTTGCTCTTTCTTTGCCTTCTTGCTCCAAATCACCAAGTATCAACACTCTCCAAGAGTGCTCCAATAAAACTCTAAGTATCCATGAGTATGAGAGAGAGAGAGAGAGAGAGAGAGAGAATAATGAGAGCTCCAAAACTTAACTGACCAAGTCTTGCCCACTGATCCTCAAAAGCCTTTTTATCAATGAGGCCTCTATTTTCTTCATTTTCCATTATTTTCCTTCAATTTCCTCCTCATATGCAACCTGTGACATTTCACCCTCCTTTTCTCCTATTTTCCATTATTTTCATAAATAAAATACCAATTAATGCATCATGCCTTTCCAAAGCCTTTTCCTTTTCTATTTCCAATTTCCTTTAGCCATAATAAACTGAATTAACACCCGCTAGGATGTTTTTCCCACCATTAAGCTTGGAATATGTGTCCCATCCATTGTGGTTAAATATATTTTTACATGATTTTTTACCAGGGCTATTACAACACCCTCCCCCTTGGGGGAACACCGTCGTCGATGTTTAATGATACCTATAACCAGAAAAATGCTAAAAACAAAACATAATTCCCATGGAGATTTATAACACATCTCATTGCAGTATTTTTAATGACCACTACTGAAACATGATAAACATACCATTTACTGGAGCTTTATAACATTTCTCATTACGGTATTTATAATAACAACCACATATACTTATGCACATTTGATTCAACCAAAAAATAACCATACTTTCTGTGGAGTTTTATAAACCAACTCAATACAGTATTTACAATAATATACAAATATACACATTTTATCAACTAAAAAAATAAAAGGATATGATTCCCATATCAACAACAAGGGAATCCAGAGACTCACACCTCCACCCTCAAAGTAATACTAGGATTCACTTCCTTTCTAGGAAGTCCATAATCTACTTTCAAATTCAAAGTTGTAGCCAATGTCCAACTCTAAAATCCTGTGCTACTATACCCTCAGTGAATAGTTATCGACTCATTGTTCTAGAGCACACTCCCAATGTGCATTTCATTCCATTTGGAAATGATAATTACCAAAACAAATCCATCCCCAACCTTCCCTTCTCTGCTACACAGTCACTCACACAATCTGGTCACCCCCTTCCGTGGAGTCACTCAACTTCCAAGTTCCATTGGAACCCCCATCTCAAGTAATCCATACCTTGGCGAGGCTTCCTCGCATTGGAAGGTAAAAAAATCCAATGCATATACTTGCCCCAAACCATCATACCGATTATATCATGCTCATGGAAATCAATGGACACTATTGGGTACCAGTTAACCACAATGACCCTACTCCTAAAGTGCTTTACCAACATACTGTTGCATGATCTAATAAATTCACACAACACTAGGCTTTACAATGGTAGCTCATCAAATAAACTCAAATCATACTTCGTTGGTAGCTCATCAAATAAACTCAAAACATACTTCGTTGGTAGCTCATCAAATAAACTCAAATCATACTTCGTTGGTAGCTCATCAATATGGTACACCTACAATCCTGTTTACCTCATGTTGCAAGAAGTCAAACTAGCTGTTTGATAAAATCAACATGTATAAACATATAAAATTTGGTTAGCTCAAAACACAACCATCGTAAATTAAAATAATGAATCTCATGAAATCAACATAAACCATAATCATAAATCAAATGTAACCATCATAAGTCATAATCACATATCACATGCATAATAAACTGAAACAAAATATCGATACTTATCCTTTGTCAGTCCTTGCTTCTTCCTTTGCTCTTTCTGTACACACACTGGATCGGTTGCCACACCCCGCAAGCACCCAATTCCCTTGCTTCTCTTCACTTACATACACATACACATAGTGTACAACACATATATCCACACAAGATGTACCACACCACAAAATACATACACCCAAACCTAGTGTACAACACAACACAATACATACACCTACACTCGGTGTACAACACAACACACTACATATGCCTACATCGACATACAACACATACACCTACATCCAGTGTACAATACAAGACAATACATAAAGATATACATATACAAAGTACAAAAAAATGAATACACATGTCACAATACCATGACATGCACATACATAGTACCACATGGCCGCAACATAAAATGTATGAAATGCACACAATACCATATGTATACCAATACCATATGCACAACATGTGCACAGTACCACTTGTACACAACACTACCTGCAAAACAAGTGCGCAACATCACGTGTATGTGGAACCATATGCACAACGTGTACACAATGCCAATGTACACCGCACCACTTGTACAATGTGTACACAATACCACATGTACACAACACCACATGCACGACATGTACTCGACACCACATGTACACAACACTACATGCACAACATGTACATGGTACCACATGTACAAAACACCACATGCATACAACACCATATATACAATCATTCACACAACACAAAATGTACATGGAACCATATGTACATCATGCACACAACACCATGTGTACATATCATTGCATATTTAACATGCACATAGCACCATATGTACAGAACACTACATATCCAACATGTGCAAAGCACCATATGCACACAACACTGCACATCCAAAATGCACATGGTACGATATGTACATAACATCACATATCTCACATGTACATAACACCATCTATACCTAGCACTATATATCAAATATACACATACAACAAGCATACAACATCATATGCACACTGTTATTTCTTAAGAGACAATCCCTTGGATGTGGTAAGGAATCAGTGCTTAAGACATTTTAGAAATATATGTCACAAAACTTATAATATCAGATGGTCTCTATTTAATACCTTTGGAAATTAATTATTTAATACCCTCAATAATCTAATATAATGAAAGAATTCATAGTGCCATTAACTGCTGATATTTGAGTGAAAAGAAGAATTGGAAAGGAAACTCAAAGTGATATGCTGAGGAACATAATCTATCACTTTAAATTTCAAAAGAAAGTTATGTAGACAAAATAGTTGGAGTGAAGGAGCACATATTAAGGTTATTTAACTCTTATTTACAAGTGTAATAAAGAGACCGAAAACTACATTAATTCATTTCATTCAAAGAATACTAAACACAGAATGAAACTGGAAAGAAAAATCAACATCAACAGATGTAGGAAACTTGCTCGTCTTTCATTAATTTCTCAGAAAATTAAGTAAAAAAATTTCAGTCATCCAGAGGTCCAAAACTCAGAACCCTCCTCTTTATTTCTCATTTGTTTAAATACATACAAAAATAATTTTGTAACTGCTGGAACTTCTTGTAACTACTCAAACTACCTAGAACCGTGTAAACTACCTATTACATCGCAATTAAAAACTTCATTACAACATGGATCTCTTAACAAAAAGATAAATAAAACTGAAACATTAATCTATTTTTTGAATCTAGATTTGATTAGCCGTCACTATGTTCTTCTGATTCACTGATGTGTCCTTCTGAGATGCTGAGGTGTCACCCAGTGAATCAGTTATCCATGCTCTGCACTTCTTCCAGATTTCAATGTTGGTTTTGGGAGAATTGACCAACTTGTGATATTCTAATCTGAAGGCATTGATCCTATTGAAAGTGGGCCTTTATGTGAACAAATTCTTTACCATCCATAATAACTGAAAATGCCTCTGTAAGAAATTAACAACCATAGCACCTTTTAAGATTGCAATTTTATCATGGGTATTATCAATATTACTCTTTGCTATCACTAACAGTGGCTCATATGAACCCCATTATAGAAGTTTCAGGTCCCAGCATGATGGCAACCCTGCTCTGGTCCTTTTGTCAAATATGTTATCAAATCTATTTACAACTTGTTTAATTTCTGTCAATTTCTTCTCTGCCGACTTCTTGCAAGCATTTTTCACAATAAACCGTATTTATCTCTAGAACACATAATGTTCTATCTTTGATTTCATTTTTCCTCCAACTCTTGATCTGTCTCTAAATTGATAAAATCAATAAATTTCTTTGCCCATAAATCTCTGTTTAGAGTCTTCTGTTTGTCAACCACAAAAAGTTCCTGCATATCTTTGACTATGCTCTTTTCCTTTGACACTATTATCAAGGACCCCCAAGTTGTTTTCATGACTTCAATGACTTCATTCCACAAAATATCCTTCACTTGAATCAAAGTTATGTTTCCTTTCAACTTTTCTTTAAGACTCTTGATTTTGTCATAAGATGTCCGACAATATGATTTATACTTATTGACTTCTATTTCTTTGGCCTGCATTATATTCATCATTGTGTCAAGTTCTCTCTGAGTCTTCTTAAGATAAATCTCTGCCATTTTTAACTCTCTACTCAACTTGGGAATTTTTTTTGTTGGATCATCAGTTCTAGATGACATGACTATGGTGTAAGAATGAGATTCAATTTGACTTTTCAAGTTAACTACAAACTCCTTTAACTTAGAAATATCTTCCTCTTCTGCAACAACTATTGTAAAAGACTCTCTTTTTCATTCTCTACCTCTGCTACCTCTGCTTCCATGGGATGTTCTCTAGTAGGTAACTTTAATTTCTTCTTCAACACATTTATTTCTGACTTTGCACTTTGTAGCAACTTCTATACAACTAATTTATCATTAAGATCCACTCCAATTTTTACAATTATCTTCTTCAACTCTTCATTCTGAGTTGAAAGAGCCCTGGAATTAGCCTTCTCCAATTTTAACTATTTGATAACTTTTCCTAACATATTTTCTACCTTATGAGCAGCTACACTAGTTTTAGTTAGGTCATTAACAATAAATTGTCCTGTCTGCATATGAAAATTATCTTTGTCAAGTAAAGGGATCTTCTTAACATCAATAGTTAAATTAAAAATTTTAAAACTGTTGGATGACCCTATTGTCATTTCAGATGGGTGAGAGAAATAAATATTAAACTGGTCCCTTTCTAAGTCCATAGCAGTCAACAATCTGGTCTAGTCAGGAGTAATCTGATACTTAGCTTGAGCCTCCATACTAGCTTTAATCTTCTGATTCTTTTCTACAATTTGAGAAAAAACTTGCTTGACCAAAGGAACTTGATCCTGAACATCTCCATGTCTTGACGGTGAAGCGGGTGCATTCTGAGCATCTCTTAATTGAAGAAGGAAACTAGGCTGGGTGCTGGGTATTTCTTCATTCAATCTAGCTCTCTTCTTAGTTATTTTTTCTTCATCTTCAGATTCAACAACTTTCTCTTTTCTTGTTTTGCTTAATTTTTTAGAAATGATTAGAGTCTGAATGCTGGAACTATTAGAGTCTACAAAACCTTTGGTAGCCAACTTCTCAACTTCAGGCCTACTGTCATGAACAAAATAATAATAACCATTTTCAACCCTTCTGTTAGAGATTACCTTGTGAGGATCATAGGTCCATTTACCACCTAGTAACAAGTGCATGTTCTAACATCCCGTTAGCTTCATTTTTTTCTTTCCTCATATTCACTATGAATGGCCCCAAAGACATAGGAAACTTAAATAAATGACCCTTCTTCATTGAAACAAAATGTACTTGATCTACATTTATACTATGTCTAATAAAATCCAAGGGAAACAATCTCATGGGGATGAAGATTGGTAATCTATAAGGTTCAATCCAAACTCCATATAATATAATTTCTGAATGATCATCATACACAAACCAATCCCCAAATTTACAATTAGCACTTAATTGAAGAAAATCCTGGGCCTTTAGCAAGAAACATGGAGGAGGAACTCCGTCCAAAATCTTATAGGCAATTGGCATGAAATAAGTAGCAAAATCAAACACCCCTCCCTCATCTGGTTCATTTCTTATTTTATATGTCCAAAATACTACTGAATATATTTTCTTATTTGCACCCACAATATTTAGCCCCAAATGTAAAAATTCTTCTACATTTTGATACAAGAATAAATAAGTTGTCAATGAAGGAAACCTGAAAGACCTGGTAAGGGATAAGCTCATAAGCTGAGTGTTAATGTTCTCTTGATAGTAGGAGGGGATATCCAACACCACTTTAGGCTTCATCATCGAGGAAAATAACCCCAACCCCAACTTGTCAATTTCAGTGGCATCCTCCTTTCCAAGTATCTTTGACATAAATTGTAATACTGGCTTGAATTCTGCATCAAAAATCTCCAATGGGAACTCTTTATCATCTGCTGAAAAACGTTTTGTCTCCGACTTCAAAAAGAAGATAACCTGTGTAAACTCCTATCCTGCAAGATTATCATAAAATGATGTCGATGATTTGTAAGTGAACTTGATATAAGATTCAGACTTAGTATAACAAAGGGCTTGACAGAATAACTAAGCTGTGACTTGAAGTACATTCTCCCTTAAACAATTCATCACGAAACATTTACCGGGATACAATGCATACACTAACCAATGCACAAATTCGAGAAAAATATGGATTTTAGGAATGCATGCAGACAAAACACCGAAATTTACCATGGCTGAATAGATGGGGCAAATTTTCTCATTCAGAAGAACTTGCTGGTAGAAGGGAAAATGCTCGACGGTGCAGGTAGTGTCTCTAATGTCTTGCTCAGTGTCCATGAGAGGGATATGGCTAGAAGATCCAGAAAAGGAAGATTGCTTAGCCATGAAATAGTTTAGGGTGGCGAACAATTAAATGCAGAGGTAAGAAATTACAGTGACTAGGATGACTTCTTGGACAACTGGGAATGAAAATAAATAAGGAAAAGGAAAAATCCAACAGCTTATATAGATGGCGCAGAGTTTCAAACATTAATGCCAATTTAATGCTTGATTGGACAAGTAACTACGCCATGACATGACATATGAGTCGTCTCTCAATTGGATGCATACGTCACTATAGGGGTGCTCTGGGGTATGGAGCATACATCGGGGTTCTGCCCCCGTAGTGGTTATGAACCTTCAATCTCGGTCAATAGGCACTTCAATGGAGTTAACTACGGAGGCACCACCTCTGCTAACCTGCGGGTTGTTTTTCCCTACAGGTTTTTGCTGATATTTATTAACTCGAATATATTTTAATCCCGCCTGAGGATTAGCACCAATGTTAATTCAAAAGCCGGTCCCACCTTCAAATTATTTCGAACAACATGTTAATCATCTGACATACAAAAATGAAATTATTTTTAGGCATATGACATATTACATTTCGTTATATTTTCTAAATATATGTTTTTTTGTATTTTTTAGAAATATAATAAAGAAAATGCAGATGAGCCACAACACACACAATACCATATATGTTACATGTACACATTACCATAGGTACAATTACTGAATATACAACTTGCACAACATATACACAAAAATATTACTGCACATCCATAGACCACACATTGACTCCACAAGGAAGCCTTCTTTCTAGTGCCTTTCCACTATCCATGCTTATCTTAGCATGTCACAAATCACACTACTTTCACTTCTCTGATGTACCCCTCAGCGTTACTTGTCCATAACATAAACATAGACATAGTACAAGTATATAACATGAAATCATATCCACATGATACTGACCTGATAGATCTGTCAAGGCTACTCTACCACTTTATTCCTCATAGCCAAGAACCTCTTCATGCCATTCACTTGCATATGAAATCATTCCTTCACAAGAATTATCCTTGAAAACCTTGTCATACCGTTGCATAGATACATAGATACATACATACATATAATCATTAGCGTAAAAAAATCATGATCCTATTAGACAATGACATTCATATACACATATACACATCTGAACATTAGCATTAAATGATCATGATCTGTGACAACCCTGTCAGACATGACATACATACATACATACATACATACATACATGTAAACAAAAAACAATCATGGTGAGATATATGCATGCATATATACATATATAGACATTATCATAATCATGATCAGAACATAATTACCATATATCATAAGGTCTAGGTTAAGATAACTTCCTTTATGTGTGCATAACATTCACAACGTTGAGAACAATAGTTCCCAACATAGGCAAGGCATCTGTTACCTTAAGCTCATTGAATTTACCTTTCCTATCACCTTTCTCATGTCTATATTTCCACCGTCCATTTAACCCAATGGACCCAACCAATCTAATACAACTGTCATATTCTTACCTTCCAATGCACTTACTCATGCATTGAGCTTCATCTGTGTCTTGCATTAACTATTGGGTACCACACAACTCTCCCCGAGGTCCATTAACTTTCCTCTTTTCTAGACTCTCAAACAAAAGTAAATAACAATAATAAACAAGAGGAAGACCATGAAAAATCTAAAATCAATACGACACTACAAAAAAATGGCAAGGCCTTTCATTGGACATAAACAAACTGCAAATCAAGCGTAAATAAACCATAGAAAACCGAAAGAATGAGACTAGAAATAAACACCATGACTCAATCCCCCATTGCTTCCCAACACTTCGAAAGGAAAGATAAACCTTAGCCTTCTTCATGATTTCATGGTAGTATCTTTTTCCATGAAATCCCCTGCATCATACTTCCATAAACACATAATTGTCAACACATAATTAAATATGAAAATATACCAGTTATCTTGCGTTGACATGCCAAGCATGTTTCTTGTAACTAAACACACATGTCAGCCATATGTACCAAAGATCAAGACAACATATCTATCAATTTGAGGTCAACTTTTACCAAGAGTAACAAAAATTTCATAATCCACAATAAATCACATTCATCGGTCCTAATACATAATGCTACAACTATCACCTACTTACACTAAGTACATATCATCTGTCCCAACACACATTTGTTAGTAAAACCATCTTAAAACAAGACCATTCATTCATGCAATCTTACAGACGCATGCTCATATCATGTGATTAATCAAACATTAAAAAAACTATAAAAATGCCATGTTAGATAAATAAACTAGATGATATAATAGCAACAAAACACTCGAACATCGAATAAAATACATAATCAAACATTCAAACACCAAGTAGATGACATAAGAAGATTCATACCTTGATGTATCTCATGGGAGGCTATCTTGTCTACACAATCAATCTAGATTAGCATGATATAATTTCACAACATATCAACTCAATCATAAATAAGGCCATGATATCCATAACAATATCTAGCTACCATGTTCACATCATAAGCTCACAAACAATTTTCATCCATGCATAACAATCACATATGCACATTTAGTCTAGATTAGTACAACGCATTATAATAATTTGGTCAACTCATACTTGAACGTCATAACCCTAACCATCTGCATGGACCAATAGAAATTAGCATAATACCTATAACATCAAGATGTTAATGAAATAACCCTAATCATCAAGTCACTAGCATGTAATAACAATAAGTTAACATATAACATGCTCATCAACAACATGTAACTAACTATCATACTATAACAAGAAGTTAACCCATAACATGCTCATCAATAACATATAAATCATCTAACATAAAACAATAATAGTAATGCATACCACCACTAGTCAGTACAAGGAAAATACCCTCTAGCAGATGTTTTTGAGGAACCCCTTATAAAAATACCCCAAACATCCGTTTCTAGTGGAGGTGATCCGGATCTTGGGGGGGAGGCCCCCAAGATCTAAGAAAATTGAAATGGATCTGACAAGATCTGCAAAATTAGAATGCCAGAAAAAAAAGACAACACAAAGAAAATAAAACCACAAAGAAACTTGTTTTATTAAAACAGAGAATAACTGTAGAAGCTACATTGTGGTGGAAAAATATGTCCTTTTACAAACTGAGGCTTATTATTTATAGCATTTTTTAAGTTACAATACCATGTTTAGATACCATAGGCCAATACCATGGGTAGATACCACTTACAATACCATGGGTAAATCCCATGTGTGGATGAATACCATGGGTGGATACATACCATGGGTTACTTACAATACCATGGGCGAATAAATATCATGGGTGTATGAATACCATGGGTTGATGCCATTTACAATACCATGGGTAAATTCCATGGGTGGATGGATAACATGGGTAGATGAATACCATGGGTTGATGCCATTTTCCATTTGGATCATTCCTCCCTTTTTAAGAAGCAATGTTCCCCATTGCATGAAGTTCCCTCCTGAGAAGCCTTTGTTGAATATGAAGAGCCACTAAAGAGAAGGGTTTTGTGTAGTTAACCCATAATCGTGATGAACGAAGATCCGAGGATAGAGATACCCTGTAATGCTTGTGACCAACTGTGATATTGATAGTGTGCGGCCTAGAAAATGGAATTCGATGAAGTGTGGGTTTGTGGATGAACCAAAACCATGACAAAAAAATATTCGAGGATAGAGATACCCTGTAATGCTTATGACCAATTGTGTGACCAACAGTGTGCGGCCTAGAAAATGGACTTTGATGAAAATGATTTTGTGTAGTTGACCCATAATCGTGATGCTGATTATTGATGAAGTAGCAGGTGCCTACATAGCTTGGGGTGGGAGGGCACATCTCCAAATGACCCAAGCCGAATTCTGTTATGCTGAAACTGATGAATGTGAAGCAGGTGCCTACTAAAGCGGGGTGGGAGGGCACGTCTCCAAAGGGAACCCACTCTGAATGTTGCTCCAGATTTAAAATGAGCATAACTCGGTCAATATAACTTAGAACATTTATTATAACCTGTTTTTGGAAATGTAATGATCATTATTCATCTTCTCACTTATTTGAAACCACTATTTGGAGACTCTAGACTCTCAGATTCGCGCTGGAACTGTCTCGCCGTCATAAAATTTTCAAAAAAATAGTTGATTTTAAATCAACGATAACTCCCACATCTGGACTCCGATTCGACTGAAATATTTTTTTTTTTAACTTGGGTGATTTTTCAAGAGGAGCTTAGATCTATATCCATTCTTCTGAAATTTTGCACTGAAAATTGCAAAAAATGACAGGAGAGCCGCCGTCCATGAATTGTCATCAGAAAAATTGCTTCAACATTACTGATTTTGAATCAGCGATATCTCCCTCATCCGAACTCCAATTTGGTCGAGTTTTTTTTTGAATTTGAGTATTGTTTTACAAGGAATCCAGATTTGGTATTTGGTTTTGCAAAATTTTGCACCAAAAGTTTTAGATCTGATCTGAAAACTCGCCGTCGAAGAAATTCGTGGAGTTTGTTGAAGATTGCTGCCAAAAATTGACACTGAAATACACTTCAAACCCTCATTCCCATGGATTCGTAACCTGAATTTGATACCATTGATCCGAATCTTGGGGGGGAGGCCCCCAAGATCTAAGAAAATTGAAATGGATCTGACAAGATCTGCAAAATTAGAATGCCAGAAAAAAAAGAGAACACAAAGCAAATAAAACCACAAATAAACTTGTTTTATTAAAACAAAGAATAAATGTAGAAGCTACATTGTGGTGGACAAATCTGTCCTTTTACAAACTGAGGCTTGTTATTTATAGCCTTTTTTCAATTATAATACCATGTCTAGATACCATAGGCCAATACCATGGGTAGATACCACTTACAATACCATGGGTAAATCCCATGTGTGGATGAATACCGTGGGTGGATACATACCATGGGTTACTTACAATACCATGGGCGAATAAATATCATGGGTGGATGAATACCATGGGTTGATGCCATTTACAATACCATGGGTAAATTCCATGGATGGATGGATAACATGGGTAGATGAATACCATGGGTTGATGCCATTTTCCATTCGGATCAGGAGGTTACTAGAGGAGGTTGGCGGGCGAAGGTTTTTGCGGATGTTTTTCACCCAGTGTGCTTATCATCCTAAACCACACCAGTGCGTTCAAAAAGAGAAAGAACCGATGCGCATAAAACATTGGCACACTAGACACCATGCACTCTATACACACCCGCTCGATGCGTCTTATTACTGTAGTGCACCGGTGCTTTACAACTCTTCTGCATTGGTGCATCATAAAACACCGCGCCAAAACATAAACTGCCTAGTGCGGTCTTAAGCAACCGCACTAGTGCGCCTATAAAACCCCGTGCACCAGAACAGGGTTAAATAGAAAAAATTATGGCCAAAAAACTGCATTTTTCACTTTTCTAAGTGCTCCAAAGTTCTCAAGCAGCAGTGCAATTTACCCTTGTCTAAGCTACCCTGACATCGGTGCTCTCATTACACCCATTGCATGCACTGCTGCTGTGCATTTCCCACCAATATTTAGCTTGAATTTTTAAAAATGGTGGGAAAATTTTCTTTTGCAAATTCTACAGCCAATATGCCTCCTTGGCGGCCAAATGTACAGGTATTTTTCTTGTTTTTCCATAATAAATCCTTTTAGCGGATTATAATTTCAAATAACCTTAAATTAAGAATTTAAAAGAAAAAAAAAATTGTCTCGTGGTGCGTTTGAGCCATTCGACTCGCACCAATTAGCGATGCTACCTGTAAATTTACAAGCCACACCACAACCAGTGCTAACGATATCCACACCAGTTTCAGGGCGGTACCAAAAGTGTGGTGTGGTCATTTACCTGGCCGCACCGTTTACCATGTGGAATAACGACAATGCAGTACGTTGAATTAAATATCCCCCTAGGGCGGGTATTTTTGTCAGTGCACAGCATTTCGCATTTCGAGAGGGTCAACGGTGCGACCTGGTAAAACAGCGCTAACGGTATCTGCACCGGTTCTGGGGCGGTACCTAAGGCACACTGTGTTATTTTAAAATTTTTAAAAAAGTGTGGTGTGGTAGGTTGCTCAGCCGCACCATTGACCAATTAGAATAGCGGAAACGCGGTGCATTGACTTAAATATCCTCCCCGGGGTAGGTATTTTTGTCAGCGCACTGCATTCCGCATTTTGACAGGGTCAATGGTGGACTGAAAATTTTCAAGAGCACTGCCGCCGGTGCGTTGAATATTATCTAGTGCACCACCGCTGGTGTGCTCCATAAAAAGACGCACCGGGATCGGTGCATGCTTGTTTTTTGTGGTGCACCGTTTTTTGTTTTTGTTTTTCCAAAAAAATTATATATGTATATTTCTAAATACATGTCTCATTTAATAAAAAAATTGTTTTTAATATGTCAATCATTCAGAGACGTTAAAGGAGAGAAGAGGGGGAACAACAACAACAATGGGTGGACCAATATAACATGGTTCGCCTCTGAGAGGCATGAGAGAGGGAGAGAGATGTGTACCTCACCCTATTACGACAGCTACCCAGGGGCTCCTAAGGCAGGTAGGCCTCCTCAAGTTCTATGAGGAGGCTACTTCCTAAAAGAGCCACGGTTTGTTTTTGAGACATTTTATCCACAGGTGGAATGCCCACTGACAAGCTTTCTGGGTTGGTCATAACCAGTGGTACACACCCACTGAGGATGACATATATTTCACTACAGGGCTATTGAGGAGAGGGGTGGATTTTCCCTCATTCCCAGAGGTTCCAGTTGGCTATGCAGTAGGGAGTTAGTTAGTGTACTTCGAGAGATACATTGCACAGATATAATGTCTCCTTCATATTTTTAGGTCTTTGGAGGTCAGTTATGTATTGGTGCATTTGGTCAAGAGGTGAGGTGCCTCTCACTTCTCATTTTGACCATTTCACACAACACTAGTGACGGGAAATGCATTAGTTGCTTGCTTCTATATTATGTTGATTATTTAGTACATGAGCTATGACTTGTTAGGTGGTATGCCATTTTTTGCGACAATTCTGTATAGCCTTAGATAGATGTCGTGCTTATGCACAAGGGAGGGTCAACTTCCCTTTTGCTTCAGAGATTTATTTTTTATTTTTGAGAGGTTTCCAGAGACGAGGCATAATTTTGTTTCGCAGCCTCGTAGGCTGATGTTCGAGGCACATATGCACATGTGGGGGCAGATGATGCCCAAGAGGGGCGAGATCGTGTTTCCAGTGAGGATATCGAATTATGCACTCAAGTTGCTAGCCAATGTTGACGAGAATTCCTTCATTATGGTCCCCTATACATATGCAGGTTTGGATTGACGAGGGTGTGCCAAAATCCTCTTCACAACTAATGAGCCACCGGATGATAGAGGTAATATTACTGTTTTGTTTAAATTTATTCTAACATGTTCTTTAACTTGTTGTTATTAAATTGTGTAATGAAATTGTCTAATTATTTTTGTGTACTTATATATATTTTGCAGACATTGGGTCTTTTGATGGCAAGGACATGCCGACACCACCACATGATCTAGGTGTGGATCCTGATGACGATTAGGGCATGCCAAATGATGAGGATAATTAAAAGGCCGGTGTAGAGAGACCTGCTCGTGTTGGTGCATCGGTACCGTCTTTTGCTAGGTATGGTCAACTTAATAGTAGATACATGATGGAGTTGGGCGACCAACTCACTGCATTAATTGTTGAGGCAGGCATCAGACCCGCTAATATGAGAGACATATAGGCCGATGGTAGGTTTTTATATATGTGGAGAGGCATGTCGTGTGACATGTACAGCTTAATGCGACATGTCGTAGGAGCTATGACCTTAGTTATGCAGTTGAGGAGGACTGTTGCACGTTATAGGCATCGTCAAGATGCAACACATGATCGATAGTCTGTGAATAGCAAATCATCATCTGATGATTTTTAACCTCGCGCTGTGCCAGATGAGAAGCCTCCACTAGCATCGAGCAATAGTCATCATGGAGAGTAGGTTGGACCATCGGCCACGTCCAGTCATCAGCCTGCAACATCCAGCAGTACTCATGATCATGAGCAAGCTGGACCATCGACCGTCAAGGCTGCACCATTGACTGAGCAGGCCTCTACTAGTACTGCTATTGATGATGTACCACTAGTTGATCCATGACATTTATATTACAGTTGTATACTTTTGATGTTATATATATATGGTCCATGTAATGTATGTTCATGTTGCAGTTGTACTTAATTTACATGTTGGTGATCATCATGATATGTATATTGTTAGGTCATGTATGATATGTTCATTTAATGTGCAGCTTGCAGATAGATGTGTATGTGATAACAGTTATTTTACACGGGATGTATATTTGATGTTTGTGTTGTGATGATGTTAATATATAATGTTAATTGTGTTTTGTTAGATGATCATGATCATGATGATATTAGCGATTTTGAATGTGTTTTTTAGTCAAATATGATGTTTGTACGATGGTTATCATGAACGTGATATTTATTAATTAATTTAATATTAAATGATCATGGTATTGTAAAATTATAATATTTGTAAATCTAATTGTATGTAAAATTCTAAAATGGTAATTGTAATGGTATATATGTAAATTTGTAAAATTGTAATTGTAATTGTAATTTTTTAATTTGTAAAATTGTAATTGTATATATGTAAAATTCTAAAATTGTAATTGTAATTGTAATTGTACATGAAATTGTAAAATTGTAATTGTAATTCTAATTCTATGTAAAATATTTGTAAAATTTTAATTGTATTACTGTGAATTGATTGTAATTGTAATTGTATGTAAAATTCTAAAATTGTAATTGTATGTGAAAATGTAAAATTGTAATTGTAATTGTAATTGTAATTGTATGTAAAGTATTTGTAAAATTTTAATTGTATTAATGTGATAATTTTAATTGTATTACTGTGAAATGATTTTATTAAAGTTTTTAAATTTGTAAATTTTTAAAATTTTAAATAATTGTAAAATAATAAGTCTAGAATATTATGAATTATTGTAACATAATAAATTTTAGAAAATAATGCAAATAAATTCATGTACTTTAGAATTATCATTATTTTATTATGATCTTAGATACAAAAAAAAAAACTTTATACATTACACCATTGTTTCTGAGATCAACATAATTGGAAATTATCAAGTGAAATATTGATTTTAACATTAACACAATGAAAATTACCAATTAAGTCAAAATACATATTATAATGTTTCGAAAAACCCATATTAAAAAGTATAAATATTGATGAAATAACACATATACCATATCACTCTCGGTTCTCATGATCACCATCATTATCTTCCAGCTTGCATGGAGTGATAACACTATTATTCTAAAAAATATGCTTTGATCTGGGGCCATGTGTCAATACGAACCATCAATCCCTATCCAACACATCTGGGTAAAAACACCTGGTTGCAGTGTTTGGGGAAAACATAGGGCTCCTTAGCTTCATCCCACATCTTTCTAGAGTTGATACATATTAGCCTACTATTGCGATCTTCCTATACATTAGTCCGATCAAAGATGTCCCACAACTTGCACCTAAAAATAACACATTGGAAAGAAGAGAAATGCACTTCAATGGTCTCTTGTATCTTTCCGACGTAACCTAACGTCCCTCGTACTAGGTTTTGATAACGGTGGCTAGATCGACTAGATTGATCGAACTCGACTTCCACTCCACAATCTTGTGTGATGTTTCCAACATTGACATTTTTTGTGCGAAAATGGTGTCCATATGCCCACATAGATAGGAACAAATTCACCTATTATAAAAAAGTTAAAAGAATCATAGTGTCATGTGTCTTATAATAACCCAACAGTTAAAATATGAAATATAGATGTCCTATAAGTTTCAAATTTACATATAAATTAAAAATATTATTACCGAGTTGCTGCACCCAGTCCCTACATTTTGCACATCCTCTTTAGCACATGGGTAATGACTGGTTTCACCGTATTTCTCTCTGACTTGGTTAGAAACCCAACTGTTAGGGCATACTTTTGGCATATTTTCTTTAAAATGATCAGGATAAGGTACACTTCTACCATTCAACCATCTGAATTCTTTCATGTCACTATCCCATTTCATCCTATTTTTCTTGTACAATGCGACCCATGGTTGTGTCTCTTCAGAATTGTAAAGAACAAATTTATTGATTGCTTCAATGTCTACATTCACTGATGAAATCAAACCAACATTATATAGTACTTAGAGATCAAAATATAGATTGTATTGAAGTTCAACATGAATATTAACTTTGTGTAAATTTGAAAAATTATAAGTCTGTTACTCTTTATCAAGCACTTTTTTCCACTCATTTGGAGCAACTCCCCTTCTCTTTTGTCTCCATCCCTTTCATCGTACCAAATCACCGTACCTGGTTTGTTTTTGATATTCTTGATGTACTCACTGGAATAATAGAAAGGCTCATACAATATGTACCCCTCTCGCTTGTGACCTCGAGTTTTTCCCTTTGTCGAATAAAACCTTTTAATTTCTTCATGTACCTCTCTAAGAAGAGCATCCACCGACAAGAAACCACCCCAACTAATTCAACCTCATCTACTTGGTGGATTAGAAGATGAACTTTTAAGTCCATGAAACTTGTTGGCAGTTCCTTCTCAAACATAAAAACAATCTCAACTATCTCTTGACGCGACCGTGGAATGCTAGCCACATGAATCTCCTTTGACGTGATGCAACATGAAAATGTAGATAACTTAGATATGGCATATCCTATGTCTTGAGGGAATTCATGTTTCACACACCCATGCATGAACAAAGGATAATGACACTGCAAATTTATAAACACGTGCAATAATATACAAAATTAGTTATGTTTTATGATCCCCACATGGGATAAAATTTATTAATATAACAAATAATAAAATCATGCTTTTGACATTATACGTACTCTTAGAAGATTCAAATGGTCATGCGATTTCAACCCCAAAAAGTGGTCATCCATGGTGAAGAAACGTCGTAGTTATGACTTGTATGAAGTTGGCACCCTCACACCCATTATAACTTCATTTTCCAAAGAAATATCATCTTTTTTTAAAATCCATGGGACATCACCTTCTTTGAAAAACCATGAATTAAAGGGACCAATGTCTGCCTCTGATCCCGTACTTTCTAATCGTCTTGGACAATGTTTCTTTTTAGTTTTTGAAGTAATAAGATATTTCCGAAGACCAATGTGTCACTTTTTCTTGATGATATGTGCCTCCATAAAGAAGATGAAACATTTTTAAATATATGCATGGGATATAATAAGTGGGTAATCTTAAGATGCTCCCAATATGGGAGGATATAAAATATAGATTTCCTTTTCATCCCAATGGGAAATTTCTCAACATAGGTGTCGAAGAGTTCTGGATCATAGAACATAGGCTCCCCATTTGAATCAAACATTTCTATGAACTCCTTCTCCTTCTCTCTCTCATATTCTCTAAGCCATTCAACTGGTGTCATTATTGGAGGCCTTTGGGTTCTCTCTCATTTACCATTGAAAGCGGATGCTACTCTTCTGTAATGGTGTTCTTCTAGGAGGAATACCCTGGAGCAATCATACACTGGCTTTCGTAGGTCCTTGGACCATCTAGTTTTCAGAGAAGGTCGACAACATTTACATCTAAAGTACCCTTTTGTTACAAGACCTTCAAGATTATTGTATACAATTAATATGCATGGCACATTAAAGAATATCATGAAGACTTTAACAAATATTACAGTCTTAAATGAAATAACTAATATAAAATAATATTGAAAATATACTAAAAAAAATAAATAAATTAAACATGTAATATACTAGAGCAAACTCCTAAGCCTCGATAATCATGTGTCATGTAAGAACCTATGCCATACAACGTAAAACTCCTCTCTGATGCGATGGGTTTTGATACATCATATACATTTATCCCATCCCATAATTCCTTCAATTAATCTACCAGTGGTTGTAAGTAGACATCCATATTATTCACTTGTCATCTACCAGGGACTATGAGAGCCAACATAAGATGTTCATTCTTCACAGAAAACCATGGGGGGATATTGTTATTGATCATTACTACTGGCCAAATAGAATAGTTGGTGTTCTGGAGGGAATATGGGTTGATGCCATCCATGGCTATGCTGATTCGTAGACTTCGTACTTAAACCTTGAATTTTTCGGGCCATGTATCCTCTATATGATTCATGGCTATTGATTCAGTTGGGATTCTCATAACTCCCAACTCACTTCTATGTGAGGCATGCCATCCCTACAACATAGCTAATTCTTTGCAACGAAAGAGCCTTTGAATCCTTGGGATTATAGGCATGTGCCTCAATATCTTAAAAGGAGGACCAGTACATGATTTACCCTTCTTTTTTGATTTATTATACCTGTCATCCCCACATTTCAGACGCATATCTTTGTCTGCATATTTTCATCTATATAGAATTCAATCATTTGGACATGCATGATATGATATGTACTCAACACCCAACAATTTCAACATTTTCTTTGCCTCTTCGCAGCTATTGGGCAAGACATTATCACTTGGAAGAACCTTATCTTTGAATAACCTGTAGTTGGTGATCATGGAAAAATATATTAATAAATGTACATTAATTCCGATATAATTATTAATGTTCATAAAATTTACCATTTGTAATGTTCATTGTAGTGTAATGATTATATTTAAAATTTATATACGGGAGTACTTTATGGTAACTTACCTCAAAATTTCCGAGAAACATGCATTCGACAAGCCAAACTTTGCTTTGAAGTTGTACAGTAACATCGTTGTCCCCAACTGGGTATACTTTTACTGACCACCTGGTCCAAAGAGAGGGGTGGTGGAAGCAAATTTAAGGATTTCGAAGAAGGTGTCAACGATATGAGCATCATCCCCTAGCTGATCATTGTTTTGGAGTGCATCTAACAACATTGTCTCAATGGAAGTCGTATCCTTTAAGAAATCATCCATAAAAACCTATATTTGATTGCCTCCATTGCTAGCTTGTGAAGAACTACTATTGCTGTAGTCATTCCTAATTGGTGAATCTAGACATAGCGGGAATTGAATCGGTGGTTGATTCAACCATTCTTGGTATTGTTCCTCTCCGATTTTTTCTCTTAATTCAGTCTTCTCTCGATTTGACATTTTCATGGGGTGCAATGGAAGATGGTAGGTAGGTCGCTTATCATCACTAGAATCCTAATAATTAAAAAAAAGTATTTGAACGTGATTAGTACAAAATATATGATATCAATTAGTAACCATGTTGACAATATTGCATGATTAATTGGTTTGACGTTGAAATAATTACATTAATCAATATACCAAACAATTATAATGAATACCATCATTGTCCCAGGATTGTGGCTAGAAGATGCAATATTGTTACAATTGGCAGGGTGAAGTGGCTATCCATTTTCATCTACCAAATGCGCCTTGTGGTATGCAGCTCCTGATAAGATCTTCTGACGTTTTGGAGTTGTTTGAATATTTTTTGCATTTGAACTCGATGCTGAATTTGTATCAACCTGCAAATTTGTATACATTTTAAATTTAATTAAGTTGTGCATGATTGACATGGATAAGAAACATAAATTCAATTAGATAATGAAAATATAAATAAAATATGAAGTAAATATTACATCTCGAGATGGATAGGGAGAACTCCGCGATGGAATTTGAGAAATATTATGGAACGAGCTGGATTTTGAAGAATTTTCCATTCAATATAATTATAATATTTTGTCCCTGCATTTGAGAAAAATCAATAATAAATTTTGGTGCATTCAACTAAAAGTAATTTTGGTGCCTTAAAAATGGACTTCTTGTTATCGGTGCTAATGTACAGATCACCGCATCGGTGCATTTTCGTTACTGTGCACCGGGGCCGTTTTATAAACAGACACACCAGTGCGGTGCTATTAAGTGACACATTGGTGACGAAAAACCACACATTAAAAAAGCACAACTCTATTTTATTTAAGTGAAAAAAGTGGTAAATTGAAAAATGGACGGCAGAATATTTTCAAAAATCTAATTCATAAAACAATTCTTTAAATACTAAACACTTTTCATTATTTCACTATTTTTGCAAAACATTTCAGCCAAAGATTTGCAGGAGACATACCTGGAGAAAACAGAGCATGAGAGCACTATGGAGAAGGGAAATATGTTCGAACAAAATTATTCAGACAATTAGAATTTCAAACCTTTAGTGATTCAAACCTTGTAGCATAGAATTTAAAATGATCTTGTGATTAAAGTTTATTGTTTTTTTACTTTTTCTGCAGCTTTTTTTACGCAGTAAGAAAAAAATTTCAATGTTTATTGTTTTTTTACTTTTTCTACAATTTTTTTTACACAGTAAGAAAAAAATCTCAATTTATTTTCCATTTTCAGAAGAAAAAAAAATCCATTTTTAGAAACAAACCCTACATTCTTTTTGTTTTTGCCTTTTCTTCTCCCTCTTTCTGTGATTTCAGAATTAGGGCTTTTCATTTTAGATTTATAAGGTTTGTATTGCTAAATATAGGCCTAAGACATCCAACCCATGGGATGAATTAAATATTCAGATCCCAATCCATGTCGCCCCTTGCGTGAATTAAAAAAAAAACATATCTTTTTTTTGTCGGTGAGCCCGGCATAACCTAGCACACCGCAAAAGTAATGTGTGATAAAAAATTAAAAAATAATTATTTTTTTATCAGTGTTCCATATGTAAAATATGGCATCAGTGCACAATTTCATTATGGTGCGCCGGGAACATGCTGTTTCGCACAAAATTTTAAAAAAATCCATTTTTTAGAAACAAACCCTACACTCTTTTTGTTTCAGCCCTTTCTTCTCCCTCTTTCTATGGTTTTAGAATTAGGGATTTTCATTTTAGATTTATATGGTTTGTATTGCTAAATATAGGCCTAAGACATACAACCCATGGGACAACTTGCATAGTCAGATCTCAATCCATGTCAGCCCTTGCGTGAATTAAAAATAAAAAAATAAAATTTTTTCATCGGTGCACTCGACATACCCTAATGCATCGGTGCGTTGTATTATCCCAACGCACTGTGAAAGTACTGTGTGATAAAAAATAAAAATATATATATATTTTTTAATCAGTGCGACATATGTAAAATATGGCACCGATGCGCTATTTCATTATGGTGCACTGCGAACGTGTTGTTTCGCAAAAAAAAATAAAAAAATAAAAAAAAATCCATACTTAGAAACAAACCTTACATTCTTTTTGTTTATGCCCTTTCTTCTCCCTCTTTCTGGGATTTCAGAATTAGGGCTTTTAGGGTTCGTATTGCTATATATAGGCCTAAGACATCCAACCCATGGGACAACTTGCATAGTTCGATCCCAATCCATGTCGGCCCTTACGTGAATTAAAAAAAAACATATTTTTTTTCATCGGTGTGCCCGACGTACCCTAACGCACTGGGGCACTATATTATCCCAACGCATTGTGAAAGTACTGTGTGATAAAAAATAAAAAAACAATTTTTTTTTTGGTCAGTGCGCCACATGTAAAATATGACACCGGTTTATGCTACAAAAACTAACACTAGATAATTTTTATTATCTTCTCTGTGTTAATTGATGTGGTGGTTAACATGTAATGTACCGGTGCTCCTTGTTGACATAGAGCACCGTACGGTCTATTATACTATTTGTGTGGTGCGTTTATAATACCCCCACACACTGACGTCGGTGCGTATAGAATGAATGACACACTGGTTTCTTGAGATTTTTTTTTACCTGAAAAGTTGACAATTTCTTTATAAATATATTAATGAATGATAAGGTACATGTTTTAGATTGATAAAGAAATTACTGGCAAGAGATCAAGTAACAAAAATACTGATAACACATCAAGAAAAGAAAAAGAGACAAGTTCTTTGTAAATTCTTTACAAAGAATATTATTTTTGAACTATATGTAAGTTTAACTAATATGTATTGTTTACTGTGTATCATGCAGAGCCACAAAATGATGAAGCTCAATAATATTATTTCTAATCTAGGACCTGAAGAGCATAAAAGTTTGATGGAAAAATTGCAAAATTATGAATCAGGTGAATGAAAAAATACTATCGATTCAATATGAGTTTCTTTTTTTAATTTTCATTAATAATATACTTAAAATGATTAGATAACATATGTCAAACAATCTATTAATTCACATCTGTTTAATGTTATATAGGGACCAACAACTCATAAAAGGAATGTTGTTCTAAGAAAATAAAAAAAATAGAACATGCAAATGAAAATGAATTTCTCCTTAGCTCATCTGGAGTGGTGCTGGAGGTTAACGAAAAAGGGAAAAAATTTTACAAAATTTTGAGGGATCTAGTGGAACGAATATATAGATGTTCTTTCCACTTACAATACAAAAATTAATCTAATTATTCCAATAACCAAATTTGATCTAAACTACAGGAAGAGTTTCCAGAGAATTGGTCAATGAGACATATCAGACTTTTAATAGCAAAAACGTACAACAAAAAAAAAAGAAGGAATGAAAAAGTAATATTCCTTTAAATGGTTGTCTAGAATTATTTATAAATATCACTTTTGTTATATTTATTTTTCATAAATCAATATAAAAATTAAATAGTTTATTGTCATGTTACATTTCCAGGAAGATTATGAAAATCTCAAAAGATGAACGAGCTGATATCGGAAATATGCTAATAGGAATGTCCAAAAAGGTGTACAAGGAGATGGTCAAAGAAATGGACAAAATTGCATCGCAGGAGGAGCCATCTCAATAACAACGTGCTTCAAATGTAATATGTAATCATTGAATTTTTCGATCATTAGGTACAATAAATAAACAATTTAGCATTAAATATTGATTTTCAAGTATTTTCTTGCAAAAAAGAAAAGAAAATGGAACCCATTCAGCACATAAAAAAAGACGACAAGGAAGAAAAGGATTGATATCTAAGTTTGTGAGTAATTGTTACTTCCTTATAACAACTTAACTAGATTTCATTTTTGTATTTTTAAGTTGTTTTACAAAAATCATCATTGAATGTCTTCAAACAGGTGCTAACATACAAAGAAGAACCATTAGACGAATTGATTGAAATTGGGTCAAATATGGGTTGTGAGTATATGTTGGCATATCAAAAATTAATTGTGGAATTTGTAAGCATCTATCGATCTTGTTTTATTTAGATTCGTCTATAATTAATAGAACAAAAAAATATTTTATATAAAATATATGATTTGTTATGGGGTATAAAACTTGCAGGAAACAAAATATGGAACTATGCCAACAGATGAAATCTTGAAATATGGAATGTTACATGGTTTTGAAAGAATGTGTAGAGTTTATGAATCAATTGTTGCAATGGTATGTCATTTCTTTTCGATTTACATTGATGTATATTATTTAATATTGCAATTTTCATTATTCTCACCAATGTATATACACTCATTACAGTTTATTTTTATGTTTGTAGATGGTAGGTGAAGAAGAAAAAAATAATCAACACCGTGAACGAAACATTCCTGAAAATAACTCAAGTCATGGAAGTATCTCTAGCAGTGACAACAATTCAAGCGAAGAATGATGATAACTATGTTTGGATATCAAAGCAAGGCGTTGTATTTTTTGAAATACTATCCTGTGAAATCAGACATTTTGTTTAATGTAATGGGCATAGTCTCCCAATTGAACGACAAAGGGATACCAATAACTGTCCCATTTTGTATGACAAAGAATTGTCTTATTCATATATATATAATAAAATATGTTTTAATTTATTCTATTGCATTCTCCATTGTTGCTGTGAAATATAACACCACTAATTAAATTTATGGATGATTAAATATTATAATGAAGAGATGTGAAATTTGATGATATGATATAACAAATTAATCCAAACATCACATTCAAATGCACTAATAAAATTTTAATTCATATGAATGCTGTTATAAGATATATATGTGTTGACTTTTGATGAATAATGAATTGTAAAAAATCACAATAATTATGATATGATATAACAAATTAATCCAAACATCACATTTAAATGCATTAGTAAAAATTTAATTAATATGAATACTGTTATAAGATGTGTCGACTTTTGATGAATAGTGAATTTAAAAAATCACAATAATTGCAATGTCACAGGTCGATGTTTCTAAAAAATACAAAATGAACACCGGTGCGTGTCAGTTAGTATACACTAGTGCGTTTGTATGCTGAAGTGCATTGGTGCGTTTCTACGACCTATGGGCACTGCACAAATACCAAACCAATTAAAAATATCAGTGAATTTGTGTGGTACTGCGCACTGGTGCATTTATGTGGCACTACACATTGGTGCATTTGTATGACCTATGGGCACCGCACAAATACCGATACTAATTATAAATCTCGGTGCGTTTGTGTGATATTGAACACCAGTGCGTTTATGTGGCTCTATGCACCGGTGCATTTGTACGACCTATGGGCACGAAAAAAATACCAATACCAATTATAAATCTCGGTGGGTTTGTGTGATACTGCACATCGGTGTCTTTCTATAAGTCTATGTATTCATGCGTTGAGACGAACTATGGGCACCACACAAATCTCAAGACCAATTAGAATGACCCTGTGCATTATATTACCAACACTGCGCCCGGTGCCATTTTATACCTTGACGTCATGGTGCATGCTCCTTCGATTGCCCCGAGCCACCTTCTAGATGACACACACCGATGCGTTGAAGCCCGAGTATCCCACCGATGAAAAAAACATCCGTAATAACCTCCGGCCGCCCATTTTTTTTAGTTGTGTTGAATTTCCATTAAAATCTCCGCCAAAACCTACGTAACCATAAACAGATGTTGTAGCAAATGTTACTTTGAAAATTTTCACCAATTTTATAACACTAAAAACCTCCTTTATAACCTCCGCTAGAGGGTCTTTTCCTTGTAGTGGGTTGCTATCATTCATGAATATTCAACACATGTACATATAACTTCACTAATCAACTAGAATCTATAATGTATGTAACCATAAACTCAATATAATGAAAGAAATACTCATAACCATAATGCATATATCAATCCTTAACGTACATACCTACATGCCCAACATCCAAACCTATATGATGACATGCTCTTGCCTTGAGGTCCAGTGTTGCAACTTCATTTTGATGGTATCCATCTCCTCCTCCATTTTAACCACACATTAACATCTTAACATACCAATATCATCACGATGACCTAATTGCATACAATGACCTTATGCATAACAAACTTCACCGAACCAATGAAAACTTGACCATATGCACCCACTTGACATGTATAACCAATCATGAATGACCAACGCATGTCCCACAAATAGCATCACATAAGCAAGCATACACGGACATAACACAAGCATGACCAATATGTGACCTAGCATAAGCAAGAAATGCATGTAAAAAATGTAACAATATGTAAGAAATCATGCATGAAAAATACACAAGCATGGTCAACACATAACCAGTCATACACTCCTGAAACCATGTTGACAACAACACCATCAACCGTTCCATGGTGACACCACCGCCACCAAAAACAATGAAACATGGATGTAACAAGAACGTAGACTACAAGAATACTAAACAAATATCCAACCAACATAAATGCATGATCAACACTCTGCTCATCCAGTCCAAGGGTTGAACCATGGTTTGATACCACTCTGTAACACCCTCTTCCCACATCTACCCAAATAACCTGCCAACTAGGGTAAACATAGATTGAGAGGCTAAGAATATGATATTCAACCTCCTATATGACCTTGAGGAAGTGGAACCATTGGAAGCCTGACAAACATACCTTACACTACATCAACAACACCTCCAAGAGGTACCCCAACCTCCCAAACCCCTGAACCTTGAAGGGGGTGTTAGTATGAATATTTTGTCGTAAAAGACCACTTTAGCTACGCATAAAAAATAGCCCTAACATCGATTATGGCTGCCAAATATCTTTAAATATGCAATTAGGTGATCCAAATAATGCTGCACAAATCTAGATCTAAGCATAAAAGACATTAAGCAGATAAGGTAAAATGTGGCTCCATGTATCCAATAGACAAGACAAGAACAATGTATTTGAAAGAATTTTTATATTATATTAAAAAAGGGGGCACCTGAGAGGAAAACAAGAAAGGTGTTTTCTGGTTTTCCTCAATGGGATGGGTTCTTGAAATTCCTCAGCGTTTCAGATCTAAAATTTCTCTCTCTTGTTGTTGTAGAAAACCCAGACAAACATAGAACTCAATGGGAGCTCACAAGGAAAAAATGGAGAATGTGACCTAGTATATATCCAGAGTGATCTAAGGAAATGGAGGTGACTAATGAATGGGGAAAAGCCTTCTATTTATAACAAAATATTAGGGTTATCTAGAACTTGGTGTATGAATAAAATATTATTAATCAAATTCTAGAACCACCCTTTGGGAATATTTTATTATATTTGTTGGAGGGAAAAGGTCTTTTGACTTGGGTCAATTCCTTTATTTATAAACAATAAATAAATAAATGATTTATTTATTATTTTAGGGAGATGGTGGGAATATAATTAAATAAATAATGATTTATTTAATTATTTAGAAATGATTTAGTCAAATTTAACTAGGAATATTATTTAAATAATGATTTAAATAACTTATTCCTAGGAAATAATTAAATAAATAATGATTTATTTAATTAATTTCCTTGTTTTGGGTTAAATATGACCGGGAAATATAGACAAATTTTATTTCACATGGTGAAAGCAATTTTACTTAGGGTAAAATTGGTCTTACATGGTGTACTTGGGTTCATCTAATGATAATAGGTTAGATGACCAAAAAATGGTGTAACAGGGGGACTGATTTTTGACCAATTTAAGTCTTATCCCCAGGCATGTAAGGGCAAGGGAGTGGCTATCAACCTATAGAAATGGGTATTCCTTGGCAAGGTCACATCCAGGGCCCCAAAAGGTCGATTATGTGCCTGAAAATACGAGATTTGTGCCACCTTTTTAGCCCTAGAACCCATGTCACTGCCCAGAACTTCATGAAACTTTAGGAGAGTTTAAATAACATAAAACAAAGGTACGAAAGCCATCACATCATTAGGAACTCATCTAGATCCCTCCTGGCCATAACAAACATTTCGCCAAACATGTCACAAATATTGCATCTATAGGTATAAACATAAGATTTAAACATGGGAGTATCTTACAAATCTAAGAAAAAATAAGAAGCATTGCTCCCCTAATCATAAGCTATGATACAATCTATTTGACCATAGATACATTGTGTATTAATTTACATGGTAAAAACATAGATAGATCCATACATCATCATTAATCAAACACATGCTTATAACTAGCATATAAAAACAAAAATACAATGGATTCAACAACAAATAAATCCATAGATAAACCAATACATTTGCATACTGAATACCATAGGAATGATTTATTTGTTACTAAATGTAAAAACCAACTGGGGATGAGACTTCCACATTCCAACTGATGATAGATTGGCTAAGCCAAGTATCACTTCAGCCAATGACCCCCATGCCATATTCCAAGCATGAATTTGGGATCTCATAAAACACATCAATCACAATCGATCTAGGGCTTCTAGAGGCCAAATTGCCTCAACCCTCAACTAGTGATTCCACCTCACAGTTGGAAATCAAAACCATCATGGATTTGTATCTACCTAAGTTGCTTTAGGGATCCAGAGTGTTTACTCCAACCAAGGCTCCATGACAAGTAACTCAACCCCAACTGTTGTTGGGCTCTAGATATTTTGTCCAACTAAGGCTCCAGAACTAGTAACTCAACCTTAATTGTTCCCGGGATCTATATTGTTTTCCAACCAAGGCTCCATGACTAATAATTCAACCCACCTAGGGGTCTAGATAATTTTTCCAACCGAGGCTCCAGGACTAGTAACTCAACCCAACAACTATCCACTGGTCTCTAGAGAGTTTGTCTAACCAAGGCTCCAGGAACTAATAACTATATCCAATAGCTAAAGGAATCATGAGAACAGAAAAAAATTTCAATGGAAATAAACCCACAACACCATGGCTATCCAGGAAATGGAAAGGCTTGGAAAATCCACATGCATACACCGTGAATGCCGAATCTAGTGAGGCAAACATACATGCAACTCGGTACCTGCACTCATAACCTGTTGTAGATGCTGATCTTGATGTCCTCTTGCACTTTCCTGCTCTTCCTTTGACTTCTTGCTCCAAATCACTAAGTATCCACACTCTCCAAGAGTGCTCCAAGAAAACTCTAAGTATCCAAGAGTATGAGAGAGAGAGAGAGAATAATGAGAGCTCCAAAACTAAACTGAACAAGTCCCGCCTACTGATCCTCATAAGCCTTTTTATCAATGAGGCCTCTATTTTCTTCATTTTCCATTATTTTCTTTTCAATTTCCTTCTCACATGCAACTTGTGACCTTTCACCTTCATTTCTCATATTTCCCATTAATTTCATAAATAAAATGCGAATTAATGCCTCATGCCTTTTCAAAGCCTTTTCCTTTTCCTTTGCCAATTTCCTTTAACCATAATAAAATGAATGAACACTCACTAGGATATTTTCCCCACCATTAAGCTTCGAATATGTGTCCTATACACCGTGCTTATATATATTTTGACATAAATTTTTACCAAAGAAATTCATGAAAAATAAAAAAATTATCTACAACTTGTAAATTCCTTTGATGTCAGTTATAGCGTCATGGTTCACATCATTAGCCACATTTACCCTGAAATTAAATAATCATAAAATTATAATAAAATTGACATGAGATGATATTATAATAAATTGCACCTAAGTCCATATAGGAAAATTTTCGAAAGAAATTGTTTATAATTTGCAAGATGTAACTGCAACATCTAGATAACAAGGGTTAATGTTTTATTTTGCAAATTATTAAAAAAATTTAACAAAATTATTTAAAAAAAATAATATAAAAATATATAGTTAAATTATATATATATATATATATATATATATATATATATATATATAGATAATAATAATAAAAATAATAATAATAATAATAATAAAACCATCTTAAATGTAAAATTAAAGTGTTTTTAAGAGAAATTTTATTCACTAGGGAATTACAAGTATGAGCGGAGGGTCGAAAAATGAATATTTTGAAACTAGCTGGAAAGAAGCATTGTCACGATAATAGTAATGAAAACCATAAACAACTTACCAACCTTAACATCACTCTAAACTAAAATAATACTTGTATTTTATTTTGAAAAGCAATAACAATATTGAAAAAACACTAGTTGGAAAATTAAACTAACAAACAATTATTTAGAAAATCCAAAAAGCATGCATCAAATTGTTTTACCATGTAAAAATTCTATAGGGAACTTAAAAAATCCAATCCATTTGTTTCTAGAACCTAAGACTAATGTCAATAGTAGAATAAAAAATGAGTAAGATTACTCATTGTTGAGTAGAATAAAACATTTTAGGGGTGAGTGAGCTTGTAATATACTTAATGTGTATTATCTTTCTGTAATAATTACGTCATAAGGAATTCTTCTTTGAAAACAACTCCCCTAGCTGCCATTGTGTCACTATATTCCCCATTGGATGAAATGTTAGACTATTGAAATGTTTTATGCCATTAGATCTATTTTATCTTTCATTTAAGATCTGTTAACCATTTGCTAACTACTTAACTACCTCCTTCTTGGAAATATTCCTTCTATTCATTGTTAATCTAAGTTGTCATTGATGGAAATAAGATTCTTGATGATGATGAATGATGATGGAGGACTACATGAAGACACATATCACTATGTAATGGTAACCTTATGATAAAGAAGATTACGATGGAGAATCAAAACCATAAAGAACCCCTAGACATTCTACCCTATCTCTATTTCTGCACCTGTAAATGACCAGTCACATTAAAAATTATTTTTGACTACCTTGGAGGCAAACATTTTATATGAAACCTTCACCTTCATTTTGTGAATAATTTTAGCTTTCATATGAGCTCTTACTAAGCCTAAAATTCCAAATAGTTTGGGAGAAATAATTTTTCAAGTCAAGGATATTTATTTGGTCCTTCAGCCAACTTGTGCTAGGTCTCTCATGTTGGCCTCAGTATAATTGATGTGTCCCTTCAACTCATAGAAAAAAAAAACTCTATAAATACATGTTAGAGACTCCATTTTGAAAAGGAATCTAGGTGAAGAAGTTATAGCGAAGAGAAAGGAAAAAGGGTCACATCTTGTGAACCCTTAAGGAGAAGAAAAACCCAATCTTTAAGCACCGCAGGTCCATTTCTGTTTAAAAAAACGTCATCTATTCAGATAGGGCATCTTCTGTAGAAGACATATACTTTGGATACCACTATAGTCATAAAAATTTGGACTGAAGCTCATATTTAACTCAGATTTAGGTGATTGAACTCAGATATTTGACTGGCTCTAGTATTTCTCGGACTATCCCTTATTACATCTACCTCCTACAGTAACTCAGGTTTTTGAAAAACCTTTACTATGCGGAATTTTCAGTGGTAATACATTCTCAAATTAGTGCAGACTGTATACTTGGACTGTGGATGCTCAGATTCTTCTCTGTATAGGAATATATCTCAAACTGTAACTCCTGTACAAAACTTGACTATGCAATGTTCCAAACTCAATGATTGGTGAAACATAAACTCATATCAACCTTCATTTGTCTCAGACTGTGATCCTTCTTCTTTGATTTCTACCTAAACTGTTGTATCTGTGAACATTTGATTTCTTGAACAGTGGTAAGATCTCTAGGTCAGAAAGTGATAACACCTCCTGACAGGGTTGACCATAGTGGCTCAGAATATTTTAAAGAAGATTTAGATAAGATTAAATTATTTGGATAGTGAATGTGGTATTGATAGAATATCCTCTTAGACAGTGAAGACAACACTAATGGATTAATTGAAGTGCAGTGATAAACATAAGTGGATAATGAAGAATTTTGGAAGTGATTAAATAGTGAAGAATTATGTCAAGGAAGTTCAAGTAATTACTATTCGCATCCTCTATTAAAATAAGACAAATGGATTGGTGTCCTAGGGGTTGGTGCTCCTAAACACAAGGTTGGTGCCTTGACGAAGATAGGGTTGAAGCCCTAGAGTTCAGAGCCTCATCAAAGTCCAATTCAGTGCTTGGAAACAGGTTGGTGCCTAAAGCATTGAAGGATTGGTGCCCTCACATAATTATTGTACTCAATTATTTGATAAAGGATTGAAGTTCTTCTTGATCCTTAATAATAATATTATTACACAATTCTCTGTTTTTAATTGTGAAGAATCTAACTGGTAAAAAATAACAATTGAAAATAAATACTGATTCACCCCCCTCTCAGTATTTCCAAAAATTGGAATCAAGGCTAATTTCTTCATTATCATCCTAGCAGCTGGAAGAAGGATTCTTAGACACAATGAAGAACATAGAAGCAATAGGGAAGTTGCCTATCTTTGATGGAACAAATTTTGGTTTTTGGAAGAAGAGGATGTCCTACTATTTAATGTCCCTTGGTCCTGAAGAATGGAGTTCTGTTTTGAATGGGTACAAAGCTCCCTCCACTCTTCCAACTGATCCAGAAGAAAGGAAAGCCTAAATTTATAATTCCAAAGATTTCAATTCCATCACTAGTGGAATCACTAATTCTATTCACAAAAGTCAAGATCATGAATTCTGACTAAGCCAAAAAAGTATGGGATAAGTTGGTTTCCCTATATGATGGGGACTCTAAAGTTAAGAAGGAAAAGCTTCAAACTTATAGAAGTCAATTCAAGTCTGAAAATGGATGATGAAGAAGATATTGCATAATAATTCTTTCGAGTCGATGAAGTGGTTAACTCTCTTAAAGGGACAGGAGAAAACGTTGAAGAAAGCACTATTGTTCAAAAAATCCTAAGATTTCTTCCTGATAGATTTGACTCCAAAGTAAGTGCCATAGAATAAATGAAGGATCTAGATACTCTCAAGATGGATGAACTTCATGGAATCCTCATTGCTTATGAAATGAGGAAAGGAATTCAAAATTCCAAATAAGCAACATTCAAAGCCTTAAAATCAACAAAAAGAGGAAAAGGATGGAATAACAATAGTGATGACTCTGATGTTGAAACCGAATTAGCTTAATTTGTATGAAGACTAAAGAAGGGATCTAAGCTAAAAGGTAAGTACCCTCTTATTTGTTTCAAATGTGGAATAATAGGCCATTTTACTGCAAAACTCCCTCATAAACATGATAGTGATGATGAAGAGGATTCTAAAAGGATGACATACAAAAATTAAGAGTCTAATAAGAAAAAATTCTTCTCCAAAAAATATGAATCAGATGAAAAAAATGACTATGTTGGAAGAAAATAAGTGTTATTCATGGCGCTCACAAATGATGATGAGTCAAAACTAGAAGGCGAAGGAAATATGGATGAATTAATGATAAGTGCCATTGAAGAGAATGAAAATTTATGAAAGAATATAATTTCCCTCAAAATAGAAAAAATGGAAGAAAAAAGAAGGGAAGACTTCTTGAACAGTAAGCTAAAGGAAAAGGAAGATACCAGTGAAAAACATGAAGCTAAAATAGTATCTCTAAGGAAGGAGTTGGAGCAAGTCAAAAGGAGTTGGCAAAGCTCTCAAACACTTGATAACATCCTTAATACTAAAAAACCTCAATATGACAAATATGGGATTGGTTTCAAAGGAGAATCATCAAGTACTAAGGATAATGCAAGGAGTTATGGCAACGTACTTTATTGCCATCCAAAAGAAGAAAAGATATCTCACCAAGAACAAAGGCCCATCTCAAAAAATTAAGGAAGAGAAACTCCAAGGAAGAATTCTTATTAAAGTTATGGCTCTTACAACAGGTACCAAACTATCTTTCTTGGGTATTGTTACTATTGTAAAAACTTTGGTCATCAAGCTAAGCATTGCAAGGCTCATAAAAATGAAGCACCAAGATTGAAAAATCAAACAAACAAACTATGTGGTCCTAAAGAGCAAGGAAAAATACATACTTACAATTCTTTTGATCCTTTGGCTAAGTGTGATCCAACTTGCTCATCATGTAATAATTATGGTCATAATGAGCAAAATTGCCCATTGAAAAAGGAGGAAGCTAAAAATTTGAGTCTCAATACAGATAAATGTGGCCTAGCTATATGTGCTCATAGTGATGAGAATAATTGGTTATTTGATAGTGGATCCTCAAGAAATATGACAAGTGACCAAAATAAGTTTGTATCATTGAACAAAAAGAATGGAAATGTATCCTTTAGAAGTAGATCTACTAAGATCACTGGAAAATGAACAACTACTCTAATTAATGGGCAAGGAAAGGATGAAAATACTTTGTTGGTAGAAGGGCTCAAACACAATCTTTTAAGTGTTAACCAAATTTGTGACCAAGGACATAATGTTGTCTTTAGTACAAAAAATTGTGAAATAAGAGACTCGTCCTCAGGAGAACTTGTGGAAAAAGGATTAAGAACACCAGACAACGTTTACATTTTAAGAAAAATTGAAGGAGATAAATGTTATTTGAGTCAAACTGATGGAAGTTGGTTATGGAACAAGTGATTGGGGCATACAAGCTTTGAAAACTTGATCAATATCAGCAAGATTAATGCAGTAAGGGACATTCTAAAGATCTTGAATCTAGATAAAGTTGTATGTGATCCATGCCAGCATGGAAAGAAAACTAGAACCAACCACAAAACTAAGGAATTTTCAACATCAAAACCTCTAGAGATCATTCATGCAGATCTATGTGGGCCAACTGGAACTCGAGCTCTTCAAGGTGAAAGGTACTTTTCTTTATTTTTTGATGAATATACTAGAATGATGTGGGTATATTTCATAAAATATAAATCCAAATCATTTGAATGTTTTAACAATCTTAAAGATCTCATTGAAAATGAGAAATATTCTAAGAATAAATGTCTTAGAACAGATAGAGGAGGAGATTTCACCTCAAAATAATTTGATGGATTCTCTAAAGAACATGGAATTGAAAGAGAACTCTTCACTGCTAGGTCTCCCAAGAAAAATGTAGTTGAGAGAAGAAACCGAACTATTCAAGAAATGGCAAGGACAATGTTACTAACAGTTGATTTGAAACCAAAATTTTGGAGAGAAGCAGTTGGGACAATAGTTTATCCCTTAAATTGAACACAACTAAGACCAAATAATGAAAAGTATCCTTATGAATTATGGAAAGGAAGACATGCTTCAATAAAATATTTTAGGATTTTTGGAAGCAAATGTTTCATAAAGAACAATGATGACTCACTAGGAAAATTTGATTCTTGGGTTGACGAAGGAATATTTCTTGCATCTTCCACAAGGAGAAAAAATTACAAATGTTAGAACAATCATCTACGGATAATAGTGGAAATCACTGACGTGAAGGTTGATAAAGGCATTCCAGAAAATAAAATTGAAGATCATGAAGTTGAGCCATTCCTTGAAGAAAGTGAAGAAGAACCTGAAAAGGATGAAGAACCATAAAGTGAACCTTCAAAAACTCCTTATAAGATCAAATTCCTTCAAAAAAATCATCCAGAAGAACATATTATCGGGAGTATAGATGAAGGAATTCAAACTAGAAGAAGGATGAAAAACACTCCAAGAAAAGATGATGTTGCCCTATTATCTTTAGTAGAGCCTGAAAATTTTTCTCAAGCAAGTAAAGATCCTCATTGGATAAAAGCCATGGAAGAAGAAATGTCTCAAATAAAAAAGAATGAGACTTGGGAGATGGTACCTCACCCACAAGATAAGAATATAATTGGAAAAAAATGGGTATTCAAAAACAAGATGAATAAGGATGGAAAAATTATCAGAAATAAATCTAGGCTTGCTTGCAAACGATAATCGCAAATTGAAGGAATTGACTTCAAAGAAACCTTTGCACCAGTAGCTCTATTGGAAGCTATAAGAACATTTTTGGAATTTACTTCCTCAAAAGGATACAAGGTTTATCAAATGGATGCAAAATCAGAATTTATGAATAGAGAATTTAAGGAAGAAGTTTACATGGGGCAACCATAAGAATTTGAACTTGCCGAAGGGAAAGACTTTGTATGCAAGCTGAAAAAGGCCTTGTATGGGTTAAAACAAGCCCCTAGAGCATGGTATGCAAAGTTGGATCACTATCTGCAACAAGAAGGTTTCAAAAAGGGAGTAGTAGGTAACAATGTTTACATGAAGATGGACAAGGAAAAACTTTTGACAACTCTTGTATACGTTGATGATCTAATATTTGCTAGCAATGATGATGAGATGAGCCATGAATTTGCTTTAAATATGTCCAAAATGTTTGAAATGTCAATGATCAGTGAGATGTATTAATTTCTTGGGCTACAAATATCTCAAACCTCTGTAGGCATGTTTATATCTCAATAAAAATATCTTAAAGACATGCTCAAAAGATATGGGATGGAGGATTGTGCACTTATGAGCACAGCCATGACCACAAATTGTAAATTAAGTAAAAATGATGATACCCCTCTCATAGATGCGACTCTTTATAGGTCAATAATTGGAGCCCTCCTATACTTAACTGCTACAAGACCAGATATTATGAAAACAGTGGGAATGGTAGCAAGATTTCAGTCAAGTCCTAAGCAATCCCATCGAGCAACTATGAAGAGAATTCTCAAATATCTAAAAGGAACTGCCAATTTTGGTCTTTGGTATCCTAAGAGCTCAACTCTTACTGTGACAACTTACTCTGATGCTGATTGGGTTGGAAGTGTGGATGATTGAAAAAGTACTAGTGGAAATGCATTCTTTATGGGAGATTTTCTTGTATCTTGGCTCAACAAAAAGCAATCATCCATATCTCTTTCTACAACTGAAGCCGAATATATAGCTACTGCTGATTGTTGTACTCAAATTATATGGATGAAGGAAGCTTTGAAGGATGTCAACATAGAAAATAAGAAACCAATCACTATTTTTTGTCACAACACTAGCACCATTAGTCTTTCAAAGAATTTGGTGATGCACTCAAAAACCAAACATTTTCCAATCAAATACCACTTTATCTATGAACAAGCTGCTAAACAAAATATCAAGTTGGAATACGTCAATAAAAAAAGAAAAAATTGCATATATATTTAGAAAACCCCTTCCACGAGAATAATTTGAGTATTTTCACCAAAAGACATGGGTCATTGCCCTTGCATCACATTAAATCAAGAAGCATGTCGGGGGTGGGGTGGGGGGGGGGGGGGGGGACATGATAGGGGGAGCAACATGGCAGGAGGAGCACATTGGCACCCCATTTCCATTAATGTCAAAGGGGGAGAGAAGAAAATATTTCCATCCAATGAAAAAGGGGGATATTTTTAATCTAAGTTGTAATTGATTGATCTAGGTGGCTCCAGAGATACACATAGGACAAAGAAGGCTTATGAAAGCTCAAAAATAAAAGTGACGGAAACATGGAAAACTCAATTTTAGGTTGATGACCTCATCGTCCTGATCGCAACGGTGTGAACGGTTCATCAAATCGAGTTCGTATGAAAAATTTAGAGCTAATCAAAGTTCTAAGGTTGACTAGATGACTTGACAGGTTAAGGAGGACACAATTTTGCATAAATCTGGCCACCCGATTCCGGCCAGCCATGGCCAGATTCAGAGCGAATTTGTGGGACCATTAATTTGACTCCTTTGGTCAAAAAATGAATAATCTAAAAAGGTGTGGTTGTTTTATTTTATATACAATAATATAAAAAAAATTGGAGGGGCGGGCCATGACCCCCCCCCACCAATTTGAGGAGGAGGTGGGGTTTGACTGCCCGACCTCTTCCCAACCAAACCAAACCATAACCATTGCACCAAGTAGCTTCCTTTCGAAGTCTACCCTAAATTGTTGAGTATATACTCATCTTTCTGAAGGCACCAGGCTAGAATCGGCACGTAGTTCGAGGTAGAAGAGTGCGTAATGGTGGCAAGGAATTTCTTGATGAAGAATATTCTTTTGATGCCTAATTAGATTCCCTCAGGGAGGTAAAATTTATTTTTATTAGAATATGGTCAAGTTTACAATCATTTTTCTCAAATTTTCATAGGGAACATAATGGCAATGTTAGATTTTCCTTTTTAGCAGCAGTTTTGCAGATTCCTTGTGGAGGAGGACCTTCACGAATCTTGAAGGAATCTTTCAGATTCCTTGGAGGCCGAAATTCGTCGGTGTCAGAATGAGGTCAAATTTAAACTCATTCTTCTCAGAATTTCGGAAGAATCTCAATGTTGAGATTAGACTTATGTTTTGAGTTGCAGATTTCTAGATTCCCTATGGAGCAACTTCTTTGAGGAATCATAATCTGGGTATTCCTTACAACCCGATTTCGACAAGCAATCGAATCTCTAGCAAATTAACAAATTTCTGATTCTAGCACCTCCTATGACAATTTAATCTGAGGGTGCAGTCAGATTTTCCATCTGATCCTTATATTGTTTGGCCATTTTTCAGCGTGGGATGATAGTGTCAGATTTCAACATGTGGACAGAGGGAATATTTTAGATTCCTTGGAGGCTGAAATTTTCCTATGTCAGAATGAGGTCAAATTTATACTCATTCTTCTTAGGATTTCTCAAGGACCTCAATGGTGACATTAGATTTTTGTTTTGAGTTGTAGATTTCTAGATTCCCTATGGAGCAGCTTCTTTGAAGAATCTAAGGGGAATCTAAAATATTCCTTACGGCCCAGATTTCGACAGTGTCAAAATTCAGCAAATTGACATTCGATTCTACACCTTTCGGTGACACAAATCTGAGGGTGTAGTTAGATTCTCCATCTGAGCCTTATATTTTTTCGTCATTTTTTAGCATGGGATGATGGTGTCAGTTTTTAGCATGTGGGCAGTCAATTTCTCGCCATTCAACGCCACATTTGAGATGGTGCATTCATATCCAGTGATTGAGCAACCTATTTTTTAGCTAGCGTTGGAGTTGAGGTATATGAAGTGTTGTTGCGATGTACTTCATTGATTATTGTTGTAGGATTATTTATGTCACATTTATTCCTGTCAATGTAATATGCAGAATATTTATATATATTTGATGTGGTATGCATTTATCATGGATGGTGATTTATGTTTTGAGATCCCGTTATGGCGAGATGCTCTTTGTCACCATGTGTAAAGTTGTCATGCTCATAGGAGGTTTGTGATGAGTGAGAGTTACTTGTAACAGAACGTCTCGCGGAGAGATTTTGCCACTTAGGTTGAGGGAATTTCCTTGTATGACAAGTCAAAAAAATCCATGTACATCATCACAATTACAACACTAAATGAAGTGGCCAATACCATTGAGACACTGAGGCCCAGAGAAGTAGTCCAAATTGGACGAACTCCATTATTAAACCTCTTGTAATTTTGTCATACGATTGTTGTCATGTGTTCCTCTTGATTATATCTACATGTGTTCATTAATGCTTTTTGAGAAAATGCAATTCTAACGTATCATATGAAGTAAAAGGTATTGGTTAAAAGGGTACAAAAAATTTTAGCCGTATCAAGTGGTATCAGAGTAGGTCTTCTTGCTGATGTGAATTGCAGGTGTGAGCCATTGAACGTGCAATAATGGAGGATGTCAAAGATATGTACGAGACCATGCTCAGGGTGTCCGAGAAAGCGGACATGTTGTATGAAGCTTATGAGAAACAAGCAACAAATAACGCTGTGTTGAAAACACTTCTACAAGAGGAGAAGGAGGACAAACATCGATTGTAGCTTTAGTTGCAAGCCACAATAGAGGCATTGGAAGAATTGAAGCACAATGAAAAAAGTTGTTGAACTCGTCAGGAGAAAGGATTGATGGGAACACTTCACCATCATCTCATGGAAGTGCATGTCACAATAGAAGAGCTGAGACAACCTCTCATCACCATGATCGCACTAGAGACCACCACGAAAGGTATAACAAGTCTTGATACTCGCAATTTCATTTTAATTATAAGCATATTTCCAATCATGAACATAAATCATGGCATAAGAAAAATTGTCATTTTTTCGGTTTACATAACCATGTCATTGTTGAGTGTTGGAAAAGAATGACAAAACAAAAGAGGATGCGGCATGGAAAGCCTTCACCACAACAAGGAAATAAATTGGTTAAACAGGTCTGGAGGATGAAGACCTTTTGCAACCATTCCAACCAAAGTGGCCATCAAAGAGCCATGTGTTCAAGGCTCTCTTATAGAGTAGCACCTTAAGGACGAAGCGTCAATGCGTGAACCAGTTGAAATAGTTGTTGGACAAGCAAACGTGCCACATGGAGATGATCCATTCACTTTGATAAGTGAAAGATGGTTCTTCTAGATGTGGTAGTGTGTCATGATTATGTTTGTAAATCATATGTTCCATTTTTAAATGTAAAATTGATGATGTGTTGTCCATTGCTTGTTAAGAAACCATGATATTTTGGCCTTGTTTTATAAATCATGTGATGCATTTCTTTCATGTAAAAGGGGGAGAAACATGACAGGAGGAGCACATTGGCACCCCATTTCCATTAATGTCAAAGGGGGAGAGAAGAAAATATTTCCATCCAATGAAAAAGGGGGATATTTTTAATCTAATTTGTAATTGATTGATCTAGGTGGCTCCAGAGATACACATAGGACAAAGAAGGCTTATGAAAGCTCAAAAATAAAAGTGACGAAAACATGGAAAACTCAATTTTAGGTTGATGACCTCGTCGTCCTGATCGCAACGGTGTGAACGGTTCATCAAATCGAGTTCGTATGAAAAATTTAGAGCTAATCAAAGTTCTAAGGTTGACTAGATGACTTGACAGGTTAAGGAGGACACAATTTTGCATAAATCTGGCCACCCGATTCCGGCCAGCCATGGCCAGATTCAGAGCGAATTTGTGGGACCATTAATTTGACTCCTTTGGTCAAAAAAATGAATAATCTAAAAAGGTGTGGTTGTTTTATTTTATATACAATAATATAAAAAAAATTGGAGGGGCGGGCCATGACCCCCCCCCACCAATTTGAGGAGGAGGTGGGGTTTGACTGCCCGACCTCTTCCCAACCAAACCAAACCATAACCGTTGCACCAAGTAGCTTCCTTTCGGAAGTCTACCCCAAATTGTTTTATATAAACTCATCTTTTCTTAGTGCACCAGGCTAGACTCGGGCACGTAGTTCGAGGTAGAAGAGGCAGAATGGTGGCATGAATTTCTAGATGAAGAATATTCTTTTGATGCCCAAAGATTCCCTCAGGGAGGTAAAATTTATTTTTATTAGAATATGGTCAAGTTTACAGTCATTTTTCTCAAATTTTCATAGGGAACATAATGGCAATGTTAGATTTTCCTTTTTAGCAGCAGTTTTGCAGATTCCTTGTGGAGGAGGACCTTCACGAATCTTGAAGGAATCTTTCAGATTCCTTGGAGGCCGAAATTCGTCGGTGTCAGAATGAGGTCAAATTTAAACTCATTCTTCTCAGAATTTCGGAAGAATCTCAATGTTGAGATTAGACTTATGTTTTGAGTTGCAGATTTCTAGATTCCCTATGGAGCAACTTCTTTGAGGAATCTAAGGGGAATCTAAAATATTCCTTACAGCCCAGATTTCGACAGTGTCCGAATTTAGCAAATTAACAGTTGATTCTACACCTCTCGGTGACACGAATCTGAGGGTGCAGTCAGATTTTCCATCTGATCCTTATATTGTTTGGCCATTTTTCAGCATGGGATGACGGTGTCAGATTTCAGCATGTGGACAGAGGGAATATTTTAGATTCCTTGGAGGCTGAAATTTTCCTATGTCAAAATGAGGTCAAATTTATACTCATTCTTCTTAGGATTTCTCAAGGACCTCAATGGTGACATTAGATTTTTGTTTTGAGTTGTAGATTTCTAGATTCCCTATGGAGCAGCTTCTTTGAAGAATCTAAGGGGAATCTAAAATATTCCTTACGGCCCAGATTTCGACAGTGTCAAAATTCAGCAAATTGACATTCGATTCTACACCTTTCGGCGACACGAATATGAGGGTGTAGTTAGATTCTCCATCTGAGCCTTATATTTTTTCGTCATTTTTTAGCATGGGATGATGGTGTCAGTTTTTAGCATGTGGGCAGTCAATTTCTCGCCATTCAACGCCACATTTGAGATGGTGCATTCATATCCAGTGATTGAGCAGCCTATTTTTTAGCCAGCGTTGGAGTTGAGGTATATGAAGTGTTGCTGCGATGTACTTCATTGATTATTGTTGTAGGATTATTTATGTCACATTTATTCCTGTCGATGTAATATGCAGAATATTTATATATATTTGATGTGGTATGCATTTATCATGGATGGTGATTTATGTTTTGAGATCCCGTTATGGCGAGATGCTCTTTGTCACCATGTGTAAAGTTGTCATGCTCATAGGAGGTTTGTGATGAGTGAGAGTTACTTGTAACAGAACGTCTCGCGGAGAGATTTTGCCACTTAGGTTGAGGGATTTTCCTTGTATGACAAGTCAAAAAAATCCATGTACATCATCACAATTACAACACTAAATGAAGTGGCCAATACCATCGAGACACTGAGGCCCAGAGAAGTAGTCCAAATTGGACGAACTCCATTATTAAACCTCTTGTAATTTTGTCATACGATTGTTGTCATGTGTTCCTCTTGATTATATCTACATGTGTTCATGTGTTCAAAGATATGTACGAGACCATGCTCAGGGTGTCCGAGAAAGCGGACATGTTGTATGAAGCTTATGAGAAACAAGCAACAGATAACGCTGAGTTGAAAACACTTCTAAAAGAGGAGAAGGAGGACAAACATCGATTGTAGCTTTAGTTGCAAGCCACAATAGAGGCATTGGAAGAATTTAAGCACAATGAAAAAAGTTGTTGAACTCGTCAGGAGAAAGGATTGATGGGAACACTTCACCATCATCTCATGGAAGTGCATGTCACAATAGAAGAGCTGAGACAACCTCTCATCACCATGATCGCACCAGAGACCACCACGAAAGGTATAACAAGTCTCGATACTCGCAATTTCATTTTAATTATAAGAATATTTCCAATCATGAACATAAATCATGGCATAAGAAAAATTGTCATTTTTTCGGTTTACATAACCATGTCATTGTTGAGTGTTGGAAAAGAATGACAAAACAAAGGAGGATGCGGCATGGAAAGCCTTCACCACAACAAGGAAAGAAATTGGTTAAACAGGTCTGGAGGATGAAGACCTTTTGCAACCATTCCAACCAAAGTAGCCATCAAAGAGCCATGTGTTCAAGGCTCTCTTATAGAGCAGCACCTTAAGGACGAAGCGTCAATGCGTGAACCAGTTGAAATAGTTGTTGGACAAGCAAACGTGCCACATGGAGATGATCCATTCACTTTGATAAGTGAAAGATGGTTCTTCTAGATGTGGTAGTGTGTCATGATCATGTTTGTAAATCATATGTTCCATTTTTAAATGTATAATTGATGATGTGTTGTCCATTTCTTGTTAAGAAACCATGATATTTTGGCCTTGTTTTATAAATCATGTGATGCATTTCTTTCATGTAAAAGTGATGATGTGTTTTCCATCACTTTGAAATGCGACAATGATGTTTTTGGCCTTGTATTGATAGTTGGGGTATTATTGATTCCATTTTGTTGTAAGCTTGACCACCGAGTATGTGTTATAAACTCATGGTGGGTATGGAATGCTTGGGTCATAGTTGGTCATATTTGAGCATGTAATTTGCAAGAAATTGTACTACAGGTTTGCAGAGGATGTAGGTGTCAGTTCATTGCTTATGGCTCCGAAGGACAAAGGTGAAGGAGAAGGAAGGGTGACCTTTCAGTACACTTATGGTGCAGACATAGTACACATCAATTGCAGATTCTTGTTGATGCTTTTGGAGGACCAAAAGCTCTTCAGTGGGTAGGATTGATCTAGGTGGCTCCAGAGACACATGTAGGAGAAAGAGGGCTTATGAAAGATCAAAACTCAAAGTGACAAAAACATGGAAAAATTAGTTTCAAGTTGAATATCTCGTCGTCCTAATCACATTGGTGTGAATGGTTCATTAAATCGAGTTCATATGCGAAAGTTAGAGGTGGTCAAAGTTCTAAGGTTGACTAGATGACTTGACACGTTAAGGAGGACGCAATTTTGCAGAAATATGGCAACTGGATTTTGGCCAGCCCCGGCTAGATTTTGGGTGAATTTGTGGGATGGTTAATTTGACTCCTTCGGTCAAAAAACAAATAATCTTAAAAGGTGTGGTTGTTTTATTTTATATAAAGAAATATAAAAAAATTGGAGGGGCGGGCCATGTTCCCTACCCCCCCCCTCCCAACCAACATAACCACCATATATTAAATATGTTCTGATAGGTCGTGACCCCTGCAAACCCCATACACATGTGACACCATTATATGGACCGGTGGTAATCGAACCCGCCCGGCCTCAAAGGCTAGCCCGCTCCACAGGAAGCCCAACTTAAAACACAATCCACCCACCCAAACCATTACCCCAACAGTGAATACATAAGCGTGGATAAGGATGGGTGGGCTGCCCGATGTGGGTCCAACCCCCCAAAAGATACCATATGGTGAGATTTAAAACAAAAAGCCGCCAATTTCAGGAGGAGGTGGGGTTTGACTGCCCGACCTCCTCCCAACCAAACCGAACCATAACTGTTGCACCAAGCGACTTTCTTTGGGAAGTCCGCCCCAAATTTTTTATATAAACTCATCTTTGCTTAGTGTTCCAGGGCAGACTTGGGCACACAATTCAAGGTAGAGGAGTTATAATGGTGGCACAAATTTCGAGACAAAGAAAATTCTTTTGATGCCCAGAGATTCACTAGGGGAGGTGAAATTTATTTTTATCAGAATATGCTGAAGTTTATAGTCATTTTTCTCATATTTTCACAGGGAACGCAATGGCGATATCAGATTCTCCTTTTCAGTAGTGGCTTTGTAGATTCCCTATGGAGGAGAATATTCAAGAATCTTGAGGGAATCTTTCAATTCCTTGGAGGCCAAAATTCGCCGATGTCATAATGAGGTCAACTTTATACTCATTCTTCTCAGAATTTTGCAAGGATCCTAATGGTGAGATCAGATTCCTGTTTTGAGTTGCAGATTTACAAATTCCTTATGGAGCAACATCTTTGAGGAATCTAAGGGGAATCTAAAATATTCTTTACGACCTAGATTTTGACAGTGTCAGAATTCAGAATATTGATAGACAATTGTACACCTCTTGATGACATGAATCTGAGTGTTCAGTCAGATTTTCCATCTAAGCCTTATATTTTTCAGCTATTTTCAGCATGGGATAACAGTGTCATATTTTAGCATGTGGACAGTCGATTTATTTCCATTCGATGTAATGTTTGAGATGGTGCATTCAAATCCAGTGATTGAACAACCTATTCTTCAGCCAGTGTTGGAGTTGAAGTATATGAAGTGTTGTTTCCATGCACTTCATTGATTATTGCTGTAGGATGCTTTATGTCATGTTGATTCCTGTCGATGTAAGATGAAAAGTATTTATATGTATTTGATGTGGTATGTATTTATCATAGATGGTGATTTATGTTGTGAGATCCCTTTATGGTGGGATACTCTTTGTCACCATGTGTAAATTTGTCATGCTGATAAGATGTTTGTGATGAGTGAGAGTTCCTTGTAATGAAACATATCGTGGAGAGACTTTGCGACTCAGGTTGAGGGCATTTCCTTGTATGAAAATTCAACAACATCCATGTAAATCATCACAGTTACAACACTAAATGAAGTGGCCAACACCATCGAGACACTGAGGCCCGGAGACGTAGTCCACACTAGACAAACTTCATTATTAAACCTCTTGCGATTTTATTGTAATATTGTTGACATGTGTTCCTCTTGATTATATCTGCATTTTTTCATTAATGATTTTGAGAAAATGCAATTCTAACACATCAGATGAAGTACAAGGTCTTGGTTAAAAGGGTAGAAAAAAATTACCTGGATCATTGATGGCAATAAGATTCTTGATGATGATGAATGATGATGGAGGACTACATGAAGTATCATATCACTATGGCATGGTAACCTTATGATAAATAAGGATATGATGGAGAATTAAAATCATAAAGAACCCCTAGACATTCTGCCTTACCTCTATTTCTACACCTGTAAATGACCAGTCACATTAAAAATTATTTTTCACTACCTTGGAGGAAAATTTTTTCTATGAAACCTTCACCATCATTTGGAGCATAATTTTAGCTCTCAAATGAGCTCTTACTTGGCCAGAAATTCCAAATAGTTTGGGAGAAATATATTTTTCAAGTCAAGGGTATTTATCTGGTCCTTGAGCTGACTTGTGCTAGGTATCACATGTTGGATTTAGTATAATTGACGTTTCCCTTCAGCTCATAGAAAAAACAAACCCTATAAATACATGTTCAGACCTCCATTTTGAAAAGGCAGCTCAGTGAAGAAGTTATAGCACAGAGAAAGGAAAAAGGTTCACATCTTGTGAATACTTAAGGAGAAGAACAACCCAATATTTAAGCACTGAAAGTACATTAATGTTTCAAAAAACGTCATCTATTTAGATAGGGAATCTTTTGTAGAAGACATATAATTTAGATACCACTATAATCATAAACATTCAGACTGCAGCTCCTGTGTAACTCTGTTTTAGGTTGCTGAACTCAGATCTTTGACTGGCTCCAATATTTCTTAGACTATCCCTTATTACATCTACCTCCTACAATAACTCGAGCTGTTGAAAAAAATTTATAGTGCAGCATTTTTAGTGGTGATATAACATTCTTAGACTAGTGAAAACTATATACTCGGACTATGGGTTCTCGGATTCTTCTCCGTGGAGTAATATAAATTGGACTGTAACCTCTATACAAACCTTGAATATGCAGTATTCTAGACTCAGTGATTGGTGAAAGAGAAACTTAGATCAACCTTCATTTGTCTTGGACTGTGATCCTACTTCTTGGATTTCTCTCTGGATTGTTGTAACTATGAACATTTGATTTATTGAATAATGGTAAGATCTCTAGCTCAGACAATGATAACTCATCCTAACAAGGTTGACCACAGTGGCTCGGAATATTTTGAAGAAACTTTAGATATGATTACATTATTTGGATAGTGAATGTGGCATTGATGGAATCTCCTCTTCGAAAATGAAGACAACAACACTGATGTTTAATTTAATAAATTCCAATAATTAAATCTCTTACCTGACACGAAAAGAGATCTTATACAAAAAATTTAATAAACTTCATCCCTTTGAAAAAAAATCTCCCAACTGACACAATGTCCTTGTTTGCACCATTGGATTGAATGTTAGACCATCAAAATATTAATCCATACAAAAGTGATTTTAAACCCTATTAAAAAAATAATGCTAATTAATCCACACATATTTATAAAATATAGATAATGGAAAAATGCAAATTACTTCATACCTCTCTATTACAGAAATAATTAGAGTTATTCATCCATATTTTCCATTGAAATCCAACATAACTCACATGTCGAATCTTATTGCTTCATTTGATTCCACATGTCGTGACGACACTCGTTGTTGCAACTGTCGTCATAACTAATTTCGCTAGGTTTATGCAATTGTATTCCTTTCATGCACCTTTATTTTTGATGAGTTATGATTACTCAGAATTCCATATTGGAAGTGTATTTTCATTATTCAAATTTAATTGTAGTTGGAGTGTAGCTTGAAAGTGCTTCGAGCAATATTTTCCTCGACTCTCTCTCAATAAATACCAAAGGTTTAGTTCTACTATAGAATTGTTCGCAGAAGGCTCAGTTCCATTGTGGCACCCTCTTCTAATTCATTTGAAAGGTGTAAAATTTAGACTTACTTACTTTGGTTTATAACTCATAACTTATAACTAAGCCAATGTAAAATTCTTAGTTGTTCTTAAAGACTCAATCATATGATATGGAAAAAACTGGTAAGACACTTATTTTATGACTCATTTACAGTAAAATTCCTGTACCATAATTATATTCTCCAAAAGATCCATTCAATCATGTGATATGAGACAAAACGTAGAGTAAAGAATGATCATGGCTTACAAAGAAAATAAAAATTTGAAAATTGATATTATCTGTATGTAACCATTAGTTCAAAGGTTCCATTGATGATACAACGTGGAAGAAGGAAAGCTTAGGAAAAGGGAATAGGAATTTTTCTTCTCATCTTCAACATTCAAGGAAACACAAGCCTAGGCCTTTTTCTTCTCGTCTTCAACATTCAAGGAAACACAAGCGTGTGTAATGCCCATTTTACATGTAAAGGAACATGGATAGTACAAATTTATTAATTTTTTATCAATATTTAAATTATTCTTTGACAAAGTTGGTATTAATATTTCTTGTTTTTCTTATTCTAATCCACAACTTCGCCCTATTAATTTGTTCCTTTTCAACCCTCCTCAATGACTTGTTATATTTTCCGCCCTTATTTTGTTCCGGAGGATTTTTCAAAATAAAAGTAGTCAGCTTATCCCTCATATCTACATCAGTAATGTACTGACATGCAACACATCGCAGGGATATCATCTGTGTCCTTGATATCAAAATATTTGTCTATGGATTTTCATATCCATAGCATTGGAAATATCTCTTTATAAATTCTTTGAGTAAATGCCACGTTCCTGCTATCTATGTAATTCGACGAACATCTGCCACTGGTTTTTTTATGTCAATGTTTGTACCTAAGTATATTTTGCAAGGTACAAATGAAACCAACATCATCCTTCAAATTATGTAAATGCGTAAATGATGTCTTTCTGAATACTACCCTAGTCGTCATCTATATTTTAGATGGATACAATGTTTTTATATTTACATATTTTCTAGAAAGAAGCCTGGAGCACAAGGTAAGGGTATGTCTGGAAGGTAAGGTTTTCCTAACTTTTGGATATGTGTTGATCAAGATTACATCTGGAACCCTTTAGACCACTCCTAACCCCCAATTTCCTATTTCAATATTTGTAACAAAACATTTATATATGTGAAAATATTATGTTGGGTTACATATATGTCTATTGATGACAGTTTGGTGATACAAGAGGGTTAATCCCTTGGAATTTCCTCTTCTGTGCATCTTCCCAACATTTTTGGAGTGTCTACCTATTGATCACTCTTATCATCAATGTCTTTGAAACTTCCACAATCTGGTTCCATGGAAGAATATTTCTCCTTTTGTTCCTTCATGATGGCTCATTCTTGCAACATTTTCTTTCTTCTACACAACGTTTCCATTGCTAGTTCCTTACGACGTTTCTTTTGCAACATGTGGTGAAATTGCTAGTTATAATGTTTATAATTTTGTAGTAATATCTTAAGTAATATTATATCTAAATTTTATCGACTAATAATATGTTTATCTGTCTTAAATTATAGTGAAATTAAATAAGTAAATATAATAATTTTTTATTAATTAATTATTGTAAATGCTACGAGTTTTTTTATTTCCTAAAACACATAATTTATTATTTTTATATAATCTACTATATTTAGGTGTATTTATATATATGTTATTGTAATTCAAAATTACATTCTCTTTTATTTAATATTAAATATAAATATTATTTAAATATATTTTTTGTGTGTGACATGTGTTTCAATTTTTATGCTTGGTGTTTGTGATATATTTTTTAACACATTGAGTGCATAAAATTTAGAGATACACTTAGAAAGAGGAAGAGGGGGAATCTAGTGGATTATTTAATCTGGATGTTACCAATGTTGTTGGACAATTGGATAGCTTTGTACTAGTAGATATGTAATTCAAATTCTCTTAGATGTCAATAGGTTTCCTCAACATGCTATCCAAGAATATGGTGAAGCATTTTTTTGGGTTTTTCTATGAATTTTTTTTCTTTAAAGAACTCAAGAAATTAACTTAATTAGTTGTTGCCAATGTCTGTATTTGTATAACTTTTGTAGAAATATATATATATATATATATATATATATATATATATTATCAATATTAAAGCTAATCTCCGGATTATCCACAGTATCGTAAAACAATGGTCGACGTTTCGAATCCCAACGAGGATCCATCTTCACGACAAGATGAGAATGGAGAATGAAATAAGGTCGCACAGGTCAAGGTTTTAAATAGTGAAAGAGAAATGAAAAATGACAACAACCAACAAGAACTGATTTTATTAATTTATTTAATCTAATAAATTTTAATAAATTTAATAAATTAATTTTAATTTTAATTTTAATATTAATTTTAATTTTAATAAATTATGATACGTTTTAATAGTTTATAATATCACTTATTATTAATATTAATTCATTTTTTAAAAATTCATATATATAATATCACCTATTAATTTCATAATACTACTTAATTCATTTTAATAATTTTTTAAAAAAAATATTTATTAAAAATAGTTTAAATAATTATATTAATAACTTTAGTTTTTAATTGATAAACTTAAATGTTACTAATTTTTTAAAAATATTTTTCTATACAAATTAACCTAAAACAATCTAAGTAAATTAATAAACCCTAGATGGTACTAATAAAGGTTATTTAATTATTCTTAATTAATAAAATTAATAATTAATAAAATTAATAATTAATAAAAATATAAAATATACATAATAGTTTACTTATTTAATATAACATTATTTAAATGTTAATAAATAGTAGTTATTATTTATAATAATTATTTAATACTTTTAATAATCAATTGAATTTTATCATTATTAAATATAATTTTTTTTTTTTAATTTGAAGTTTTAATTCTATTTTTATTTTTATTTTTATTTACTAATAATAATTATTAATTAATTAATTTTTATTAATAGAGAATCATACAAATTATTTAATAAGGATAATTATTACGAGTGAATGATTTAGTTAGGTTTCGCAATGACCAAAATATAATATTTTTTACTATATTGGAGAAGAAGCAAACCTGCGATACTATACCTAGAACGAGGACGAACCTAAGGAGCATATATATCGAATTAGAGGCTGCCAATTGTTACTAATCTCATATCCTCCATCCCTGTTAATGTTATGTGGGTATTTTAAGATCTCAAGCGCTTCTCTAATATTTCATCTTTGATAGTGTTCTTTTCTCGCAATGATTTTAGCATCCTCAGGACGCAAGTGAGGTTTAGTTTTTGAGGAGTGATCAACAAGAGCCGAGGTGCGAGATCGCTCATGTTTAATGTCGGCACCATGCTATTTAAGACGTTTTTGATGAGAGCGCCCGATTTCACCAATATAACTCTTCCCACAAGAGCAGTCAATCTTGTAAGCACCTTTAAGTTGCTCATGACTAATACTATCTTTAACTGACTGCATTTTTTGTCTTATGGTTCCTGCTGCTGCAAATTGCACGAAAAATGTCATTCCTTCCCAAAACCTTTGTGATATTATCAATAACACCCTTAATGTGTGGTAGAAAAACCCTACCACAGCTTTCTTGAGGACCCTGGAGATTCTTGGATATGATCACACCTTCACCTCTTTTTATGGATTTTCTGATTTCTCTCTCTTTATATCATATACCCAAGAAAACAAATGTCAAGTGTCTAATCTCCTCTTTCAGGTGCTCCTCATCGATTATCCTCAGGGCTCTTACAGCAAGAGTATTAAGGACACCAAATTTCTGAGCAGGATGATGGTAAGACTCAGCATGAAGGTAGTTGTCAGTATGGGTTTTCTTCCTAAACACCTGATGCCCCAATGTTCCATCCTCTTTTCTGGTAAATAGAAAATCCAAGAAAGGAATGCTCTTGTTTTCTTCCATCTCCATGGTAAACTTAATTTCAAAGGAAATTGAGTTGAGGTGATTAAATAATCTCTCGAGATTCTCCCTACCATGCATCCACTTTATGTTAGTGTCATCTATGAATATTTTCCACCATGTTGGACTTAAGGGAAAGGAGGCAAGGGATTTCTTTTAGAAGTGCTCCATACATAAGTTGGTGACAATAGGGGAGAGCATCGATCCCATTGCGACACCAGGTAGCTGCTCATATAATTCCCCTTGGAAGATGAAAAAGGTGGATCGTAAACAAATATTAGCAAGATTAGTTGTTTCAGGATCCATAACTTCATTAAAAAAGAAAAGAAAAAAAGAAAGAAAAAAGAAAAAAGAAAAAAAATTAATATTAATAATAGTGATATTATATACTATTAAAAATTATTATAATTTATTAAAATTAAAATTAATTTATTAATATTAATATTAAAATTAAAATTAATTTATTAATATTAATATTAATATTAAAATTAATTTATTAAATTTCTTAAATTTTTTTAGATTAAATAAATTAATAAAATAAGTTCTTGTTAGTTGTTGTCATTTTTCATTTCTATTTCACTATTTAAAACCTTGAACTGTGCGACCTTCTTTCATTCTTCATTCTCATCTTGTCCTGAAGATGGATCCCCCTTGGGGTTCAAAACATCGACCATTGTTTTACGATACTGTGGATAATCCAGAGATTTCTGCAACTAAAGACAACCACAGAAGCTTGAAAACCTTAATTAAAGCTAATAAAGCTAATATTAAATCTACAAAAATATGAATGAAATGAAAAAAAGAACACTTATCAAAATGACATAGGAGAATCCATGGAATAGAAAGCTATCTTGCATGTCTCATTTTCTTTTTATGATTTAGCTATTGTTTCCGTAAGATAATCATATATTTTATGTTTCTATAGAAGTTGCTATAGTAGCTACCGTGGATGAAGACATAGGTACTACAAACGCTATTGTGGAAATTATAACAAAAGAAGAGATAAGTACAATAGAATTGGTTGTGGAAGAAATATGTGTCCATATAAAGGGAACAACACATTGGAATTGTTAGGATCATGAAACTGAGAGAAGGTGGTGTCTATAGAAAATATTGGTTGGGATTACAATGGCCACGAGGACCAAATTACCTAGAGTATTTTTTCCTTTAAATAGGCTATGTTTCACATGAATACCATGGGTTCTCATAAACTTGGAGCTCGAAAACCATTAGTAACTTGACCGAGATAACTTCACTTGAACTACCCTAACAATCATCCCCTTAAACTTGACTCTAGGAGATTAATATAGTCTCAAAAACTCTCTCAAATTCCATATACAATGGTTACCATATACTAGAGTACATGGGTAAGTAGTCATTTTATCCAGCAGTTAACTAGGTCACCTTTTCATGTACATGGTTCATCAACCATCTCATATTCTCACATTCACCACCTCAAGCTAGGATACTAGTACACTTGCCACCCTAGTACCTATCCAATGTTGAAAATTATGTAGCTCGAAAGATATTTCCGAGAGGATAAAACCCAAAAAACTAAGTTGGTTAGGAAAAGTACCCACATGATAGGTTTTAGACACAAATTTGTGCGTTTGAACCTATGATTACTAATTTTTTATTCCAATTAATTATTAAAAAGTTGAGTGAGTAAAACCATAAAGGACCAAGGGTTCCTTAAATAACCTAAAGGAAAAGTATAAGTAGAGAGCCTATGGAGAGGCACATACACACTTGTGAAGGACTACCTGTGTGCTTGAAATATTCCCTAGAAGAAGAGAGCTGCAGTCAACAAGAGAGACACGTTTTTGTGGAGGAGAGGGGTTGAGTTTGTGAGATTTTTCAAAGAGATGGAGGCCAAGTTTAGTGAATTCCTAATTGTGGGAAGGGTTACTTAACCTAGCCTAAATATAACAAGGAAGGAAGTTAAGGGTCTCTAGCTAGATTAGGTAGGTTGAGCCCTAAATTGAGGGACAATTCAAAAGATCTTAAGTGGGCAGTGGAATGATTAAGGGACTAAGTGTTAGATAACAAAAGAAGGTTACAGATTTGTTCCAATGGTAGAATATCTGTTCAGAAGAAGACTGAGGATTGTCTTTCATAGTCAAATGAGATAGGTGTTGACCGTAATTAAGGAGAGACTTGGAAATGGGTTTGTTCATCTAAAAGAGGGCTAACAACAAGGATTTAATGAGGTCAAGACTTCCTGGTATAGGTCGATACTAGGCCGTAGTTAGGGCCTAAGTAATAGTGGTATAAAGTTGTAGATTGACTAGGCTGGGGGAATTAGGAATAAAAGTAAGATAACCCAAGATTATATATAGTAGGATGAGTTGTAGAAGAGGCCGCCATGAGTAAATAATTGAGGTTAATGTGTAGGTATAGGTGTTGAGTTGATAACAAGATATAAGGGTTGATATGAGATTATAAAATAAGTCTGTTAGACATAAAGGAAAGGGATAGCAACAGGGGTTTACATTTTTTGTATATATACAATGGAAAAACAGAAGTGTCCTCCTATGAGAAGCATGTAGAAAATTATCAAAAGGAGCATATCATTGTGTGAATATTAGAGGAAAAGGAAAAATGGAAGCAATGGATAAGAGGACTGAAAGGGATGAATGCAAAGGATTTCCATCAACAAGTATGCCAAGTGATTTTTCTATATAATTATTGGGCAGATTGAAGGTGTAACAGAATAGACCTCAAGCCCTTGTTGATGTATACTATGTATACTAGTTTGTATCAGGGTTTATGATGGGATATGATCCCTGGTATGGAAACCCTAAGATTTTCTTATTGATGGAATGATGAGAAAGGAGATTTTCGGCTCATAAAAGTTTTGTACTTTTTTTATTTCATTGTTGTGTATATTCAACCGTGAAAAGTGATTTAATGTTGGGCTTCTCTAGTGTGTTGTGTTCCTAGCTAGGGAACATACCAGAACTAGAGGGAATCAAAATTTCAACATGGTATCAGAGCTACTTTGAAGGGAAAAATGAGTCAAAGTAAGCACAAGAATAAAATTGAAGGGAATTATGAAACTGCTAGACATGGAGTAGAAGGTTCAACAAAGAAGGTGCTTTGACACATATGAGGTAGCTTCAAATGGATGGAAAGTTGACCGTGATATAGTATATTCATTATTTTGTTAGATTTTCACATCTGAAAGTGGATCCATGTGCACATGAAGCATTTGACCTAGGAGGATGAGCACTCATGCAGAGTTGAGTTGCGGTGGTCTAACGTGTATTAGACCCAGTGTTCGACTACAACTTGGGATTGACTTTGGAAGGACACAAGTTCAATAGAAACACTTTCTGGGAGGGAAATTAGTGTGATACAGTGGAGATTTTGTAGGATTAGAGGGAGTCTAGCTTCAGAGGAGACTGCAAAATAAGTTCAACTACCCAATGGAAGTATTAATCTTCAGGTTCAAGTGAGAGAGTGGATTTTTTAGCCCATGCAAAGACTATCAAGAAAAATGTGAGTACACTCATGGTAGTGCAAGGAAATTTTTAGCCCATATGAGGAAAAATATTTCCACACAAGGAAAATCATTGGAATGAAAATAAATGCATGGAGCTTGAGATTTCAAGGAATTATGGAAATACCTTTCTCACTAAGAGGGAGTGTTGAAAATTGGGTAGCTAAGATACAAGTACACCTGCCACTCTTGTACCTATCCAAGTGTTTTGTTCCACAACTTGAGTCATCATGTTTTACAACTTCCTTGGGGAATACACCTGCCTATGGTAGGATTTTATAAATTGAACGAAAAATCCCTTAGGGTGTTCACACAATAATGATCTTATCACAACATTGTGGCTTTCATCACATGTTAGATTCTACTCCAAATTTAAACACTATTGATTCCATCTTCATTTTTTCATCCATGCCATCTCTCTCTCTCTCGCTATATATTTCTGGATGATCCATACCTTGATATAACTTTTAAACACTATTTACACTTTCTAGCTCCACGCAATTAATCCAACTCTTCTTCATAACCATGCATCACTTTCAATCTTTCATGATAAACCATCATTTTTTTATCCCAGTTCTTAATTATATCAATTATTTTCTCATGAATATTTACATTATCATCTTTATTTCAACCTATAGTCAACTCAACAATATATAGGAGAGAGGAAAATCAAAACTACTCATGATCAACCCCATTCCCACTATGAGGGCTACAATAACAACCAAAAAAATATACATGCAGTGCTTCTATCATTTCCTTGTTTTCCATTGATAAAACTCTCTCTAAGAAATCTAACAACCGAATTTCCATGCCATCTCCTACTCATCCCCATCACCATGGTCTCTTACCCTCCTCTTCAATATATATATATATATATATATATATATATATTTCAGTTGGCTTCTCCTCTTGATCAACACTCTCAACCAATGTAGTTTTTGGTTCTAAATTTTCAAAATATGCTTCTTCCTTGACTTATGATTCTTTAGTTTTTATTCAACAATAGCCGCTTTTGCCAGAGTTTGAGATATAGATTCATATTCAATGGGCTTGGCTTCTTCATATTCCACTAGTACTTTTTATGCTCCAGGATCCTATATGGGAAACATTACAGTCAATACATATATAAATTTCTCAATGAAGGAACAATTTTCATTGATTTCTTTTTTTGTCATGAGAACCTCAACAACATGACATTATTATTCAGTAGGATTATTCAATTCCCCAATCTTCGATGCTAACTTACTCACTACCTTCATTACCAGTTGTTACCCATCAATTTGCAATTTTTCTGCTTTGTTCTCACCCTCTTACTTTAATATTCCTCTTCTTAGATTTATATCCCTCAATGAAAAAACACTTAATTGATTTTTTTTTTTTAAACCTCAATATCATGGTTCATATCCATAATTTGGGAAATTTGCAATAATTATAAGATCAAACAATTCATTGTTCAATCTATCACTAATCAAACCTTCACCTAGGATGGAGAGTTCTAATCTTAATTGGAGGGCCCAGAGACAAATCGTAGGCAAGCCAACCACTGTGACCTTGCTCCATTCTTCATAATAAAGGAAAGTAAGATATCCTAGTCTAGGAGGGAAATCTCTATGGTAAAACAAGGTAATTAGTTAAATATCTATGGTCAAACAAGCTAATTAGTTGAAAAATAGTATCTTGTTAGCTTGAATTTGACTTATAAATCTTATCACAAATAATCAATTTTTTTTGTATGAATAGTAATTGATTATCCATGCACATTGATTAACAAAAGTACCCTAGATGAGCTATGGAATGAGTGCTTATCCAATCAACTCAATTGTATTGAAGTGTTGAAAAAGGCTCATAAAAAGGGTCATGATTATTTTAAAACAAATAGACTCATTACCATAGTAAATTATTAAGTGGTACCAAAAAAAACTATTCAAGGGTGCCCAAATAGGAAATGTATCTCTCAATGAAAGAATTATGATTGGAAATAACAAGAAAATTGTTTCTTGAAACTAACAAGCTTTAGCATTAAAATGATAAATGTTACCATTGTCATGTATTGGAACAACACAAAATTAATGACAAGATAAAATGGTGCATCAATTTTAGTTATATCAAATGCAAGAAATTTCCGGTATCCAAAGATTCAAATATGTTGGAAAATTTATGTCACAAAATCATACCAAGTAATATACCTACAACTGAGAACATATATGGGTGATAATAATCAACATTCATATGACTTGGATTTAATATGTCTCACAATCCCTTAGTTGATCCATAAGTTTATATCAATGGTAAACTCATTCAAACTTTACAAATTCCGAGAGTTAATATTTGTTTATCATAATCTTATGTTACTGTACAGTTCTACGCCAGAGAGAAATAGGAAATTCCCAACGCACATTATAGATGTAAGAATATATTTTTGTAGGTTATAGCAGATTGATCCAGTGATTTTTAAGTCATTTTACCTTGTGTGATTCAATGGTACCATAAGAAAACAAAATATCTAAAACCAACAAGAGTGAATTTGATGCATAAAATTTTCCCTAACAATTCATTCCAGGAGTATTGGCATCTATTCCATACTTAAGGCGAATTTCATGAATTTTGTGTCAAATTGACTAGCTAATTCAACCCCAAAATAACACAAAATGATTAAACCCTTGAAACATTTATCCAACACACAGTAAGAGATGTTAACCACAATATTTTTCAAAGTTAAAATCATGTTCAATTTGATTTTGTACATCAATCTATAGTGATAGTACTTCAGAAATAAAATTGCAACACCAATAATTATAGCTTACATGATAGCCAATGAATTGACTTGGATTAGTTGATATGGCAGAGGATTAAGTGGCTTCCAGGTCAAAACTTCCTTATTCTAACTTCTAGGCAAAAAAAATGCATTTTTCAGGTGGTTGGCCTAAAATCATACATAAGAATCTCTTATCATAATCTGTGGCTTTCATTGGGCCTATAAAATTAAGGTTGTGTCAATAATGAAAAATGAGATTTCGAGAAGATAGGTAACTTAGATATGGTTGAAAAACCCTGGCCATTTAGACACTCAATAGTGGAATCAAACTCGCAAATCACCTCCAAACCACTAACACACTACCAGTAGTTATTATTTGCTGGCAATGGTCACACCCTAGCATGTAAATCCTATCCCACAAAGTGCACTAGAGAATCCATAGTTTTTCCACACCTCCACCCTTCAAATCAGTTGTAGGCTTAGTCATAGGTCTGAGAGGGAATATTCCTCCACCCAAAAACCCTGTCTGGTTCAAGAGACTGCTCTCCACACTCATTTTTGAAAGGATTCCAGAGAGGTTCCTCCACCCACAACCATGAGTGATTCTAGAGAGAAACACTCCACCCTCACTTATCTAGGGATTCTAGAGACAAAATCTCTACCGATAGATACAAATTGCACTTAGAATTGGAAGTCGAGAGTGTACTAAGTGAAAGTAATTTTAGGTAGTCTAAGGCTCCCACTATGTCATTGGGTGGTCCATAGATAGCATACTCCACCCTCAGTTAATCCATAACTTCATAGGGCCACAAAGTCACTTGTTTCTCATTTCAAGACAAGGGCGACTCAGTTTATGCTACATGGAATTTTTCCATGTGTCCATACTACACCTACTGGGAGATGATTGGGCCATAGAAATAATTGCAAGGTCTTTATATTTTGGAAGATAACACCAACAAGAAGACATGATCATAAGGTATTTGACCAGGTTAATTTCCATAATTTTCTCGTCTCTTTGAAAGATAATGGGCTTGGAGCAACCTTGCTCATTTCAAGCACACCTACTTGTAGTAGACGAGTCCTGGTTGAGGGGGCATAATGGAATAACGATGCATGACTAGGCTAGTCAGCGTAGAACTCAAAATTTTACCATGCAAGGGCACGTGACAATATGTGGAAGAGGATCTGATATTGCAGAATCGATAGAAAATTTCCTATAGTTTATGGGTGTTGGGACAAACAGCGATTTTTATTCCTGACCTAGGTTTGAGACCAAAATGTTTATTACTTCCTCTTATCTTAGCTTTTGTGTGGTATGAGGTGAAATGAGTGAATCCAAACCTATCATTCCCCATAGATAATTACATAGGTTGGAGTGGAACAACCTATAGGACATATGTATTACAGGGAAAAAATTTCATATACTCCCTTGTAATTATAAGAATTGATTTTAGATTATGATTTTAATATCATATTATCTCCTTTAGGAACATGGAAGGTATAATTTCTAATGCATCTTTAGCATGACGGGGACTCACCTCTAAGATTGAAAATTAAATTGTTTTCCTTTTGGTGTGGATCCTATTTCTCTCAAGTGTGACTCTTACTTGCAACGATGCCCTGCAAACTGATTGAACAACCTTCATGATTATTCCTTAACTTTCTTCCCATCATACCCTTCATCCTCCATTATTTGTTGTAAATTCCTTTTCTACTAGTCATTCGTTCCTCCCATTAGTTATGGCCTGGCTAACTGATTTTTCCATCTCCTGCCATTTTTCCTCCCATTAGTTATGGCCTGGCTAACTGATTTTTCCATCTCCTGCCATTTTTCCTCCAACATTCTCCTCGCTTTCCATTTTCCCTTTTCCCCTGCTTCTTTTAAAATCAACCAGACGTGGAAGAAAAAATATCCCCCTCACCATGTGTGAATATCTTGAAAAATATCTCCATTTTTCCTTGTATCATAGGTCTTTGTTGGACCATGTCCAACCTCTGAAATCAAATTCCCATCTTCCCCAAAATATTTCCTATTGAACCCTTTGTTATTCCTTCATGTGTCTCGTCCACCAGGACTTATGTTTATATAATGTTTAAAGTCCCCTATCCAAATTAAAAAACTTCATGAGTTAGTCAGATTAATAATAAGTGGCCTCCTTAAGGGGAGACCATCATGTTGGTAATTGTGGCCTTATTAATGAGAATACCCTTAATGAAATAAAAAAGTAAATCACACTATTAATTAAATAACTCATGACAATAATACATAATGGACAAACTTAGAAAACAATCATCTCGTCATTGTGGTGATGATAAACCCTTTTCATATTAGGGTAGTTGATATATATAACTAGAAGGATTGGAATGACAAGTGCAACATTATGAAACTTGTTTCATAGTGAGGAAAAAAATAAATATCATTCCATTTGTCACATCAAAACATCCATGTTGTGTGTCACTTTGTTGCTTTATATAATTTCATGTTACCCAATATCAGTCATTCCCTCATACTTAAGTTAGGGTAAGGAGATTTAATTTGGACGAGTGAAGGGTGTTACAAACCCCTCCCCCATGGGAGAAAACCATCCTCAGTGTTCAATACCCATATAAAATATAGTAATAAATGCTTAAAAGACACAACAAAAATGATATGGATCGCTATTTAGATTGCTCGTATCAACTTTCACATCACATATTATAGGCATCATGGTTTACTCAACCACTCTATAATTAGCGGTTGCTTTTCAATGGACCCATTTTGCAGTATTTTGGTGATTTAGATGTGCTCTATTTGATATATTCAAGTTGTTACTTGTTATCTTCTGGCCAATTCCGTGCACCCGCACTGGGAAAATATCATGTTTTTGTATGGTATGACATACATTCTCTTATAAGATTAATTAGTAGTAGATTGTAATGATTCTAATATTTTCCATAATTCTATCAAGAGAGTCCAGGGGTGTCCCACCTGCACCCTCTTTCCAAAAAAGTGAATCCAAAGGCTTTCACCTTCACCCTAGATCAATCATCTGAATAAACCATAAGGGAATCCAGAGGTTGACACCTCCACTTCAAATAAAAAATGAGGAAATCCAGAGGTTAACACCTCCATCCTCAAGGGAATCAAGAGATTTATGTCTCTACCCTAATATCATCAATAAGGGAATCTAGAGGTTGGCACCTCCAACCTCAAGGGAATCTAGAGACTTCTATCTCCACCCTGAAATCAACAATAAGAAAATCTAGAGGTTGGCACCTCGACCCTCAAGGGAATCTAGAGACTTATATATCCACCATTAAATAAAAAATAATGGAATCGAGAGGTTGGCACCTTCAACCTCAAGGGAATCCAAAGAATTATGTCTCCACCCTCAAAGCCCATCCATGACTATGGGAAATACCCAACTAGGTGGTCACTACCAAACTAGGTAGTTTTCTATCGATAGAAGTGTTAGGGATCCAGAGGCTATCCTCCCTCCACCTAGAAACAATATACGTGTGACACCAAGCCACGTACACATACATGATGCCACATTCACATAACACAAAGTTTAAAAACACCATATGACATAGTTCAACATATACACATTTACACATGTATGAGACATGTACGTACATACAAAGAATAAGAGCACCCAAAGGTTGATACCTCAATACATGACTTCGAAACTTTGTTCGAAATTCACTGTATCTAAAGGAACAAGGTATTTTTCAGGCATTAGATCCATGCAGAAAAGTTTTAACTCATGCATAACTGCCACAGGTCATTGGGAAATAGGAATCAAACCTAATCAACTTGGGGCACAAACTTATCATGCCTTTCATTATTTTTTTTTTATAAAATATTTTATATCTTAAAATTCATTACAAGAAAATATTTTAGTGTTTTTTTTCCAAATTTGCATGCAAATAGCACAAGTGATTAGCTCAACTTGTTGTTGCGAATGTTATCAGGAACATTACCTCTCAAAATTACCATGCATTTTGAGTTTCTAGATGGAAAAAATGTTTCCATCATGCAAGGGAAATAAGAATCCAGGTGAGCATTCTCCTTCGGGTCATTGTGGAGGGGCATGGTCAATAAGCTAGACTAAAAAAAATTAATGGTATTCTTCGCCTCTTGATCAAATTGACAAATTGAAATATCTTCAATATCTGGAATCTAAAAGAAAATCACATGAACTTCCATCTAATCAAGTGGAAGAATAGAGGAATATTTTCATGAATACCAGTTGATGTTCAACATGTACTAACTAATTTATGTGAAAAAAATTCCTAGAAGCATGTTAACCAATGGAAGAAACATCTAAGGTCACAATTAAGATCGTGGATCAAAAGGGAGATAATTGGAGCATGTCTCTTTCAGAAGAGCCTTTAATGGAATTTAGGGTTTAAGGCGCCACTTGAAAAACTAAAATTGACAAGGTTACTCTACCTAAGCTTTTAAAGCATTTTATTTACAAAATGAGATGTAGAAAACTATGGATAATGAAAGTGTTACAACCAAAGGTTTTTGAGAAAGACTAAGTGAGAGCCCCCATGTGAACAATCTTATCTTGGGAGTGCATGTGACACAACCATGGTGAGTACAAAAAGAAATTTTGTTGAAAAAATAGGTCTTTGTTCGCAATGTAGTTACTTCCATGTTGAAGGGTTCTAATTCTTATTGAAAATGTGGGTCTACTTTATCGGTGTTTCAAGAAATATACCTACTGTAAATTACAAAACTTTAGTGTAAATCAATGAAATGCTGGTAGGTGAAGCCTAGGCTACTAGACACAGAGACAAAAATGAAGTGTAAAAAGTAATTGATTATATTTTAGATGTATTTCGAAATATACGACATGGAAAGCCCCCTGAGAGGGATAAAGGATCCATTATTGAACCAAACTAGAATCCAAACCAATAATTTTTCTTCCAATTAGAAAGATTCTTCATTTCGAACTGATTTGAAATTGTTGAAGGAATCAATTGAACAATTAAGTTGAAAGAAAATGTAGGAACTATTATATTATTAATCATTTAGATGAAAAGTTTACCATTTAAGCCCAATGAGCTAGAGACTAGGTCGACTTGAATCAAGACACAACTTTTAAGCTCTAGGAAAACTTTAGAATTGACTTTGTTCCCAAGTGAACTTATGGAAGCCTATGTTGTCTGAGAACACTTGATGAAAACTAAATTAGAAAGAAAGAAATCTTAGACTCAAACCTACTTTTTGTGAAAAGGAATTCACCGGATTGGAAGGTAAACCTATCCTTTCCAAACATGACTAAAATTGATAAACATACTCAAAAAAGTAGTGAAACCATCTGTTTTAGTGTGTTTGGTGCATGTATGTATGAAATCACACCAAATTAAGGGGTGTGGTCTACCCACTTAAGTTATTGGTAACAGGCAAAAAAATAAGTGGTCAAGCAAGTTAGTGGAACAAGCTAGAATCATAAACATACTAGAGACAGAAATAACATGCATATAAAAGACTAAAACTAAACTAAAACTAAAACAGATAAACAAAAGCTCTGAATAGAGTCAAACAACTGAAATAATCTGAACGATAGCTCTTCAACCCCTCTTATTGAGTGCTAGTAGGAAATACGGATGAAAATTTAACCCTGTTGCCAAAGGGCCCCTAGAACATGGGTTTTAAGTCCTGATGCAAGGATGTTTTTACTTCCAAGCTTGCTTCGATGAAAAGTCTCCCTCTCTCTACTGTGGTGGACTGACTTGTTGAATGGAAAACAATTGAGTCCCCTCTATCTTCAGCTCCGGATCACACACTGTTGGTATTGCTTGGGAAATTCTGGCCATCATAACAATGTGTTCACCAATTGTTCATCTCATGGTGGCCTTATATAGGATAATTCAAATCCTCCTTCCCTCTCTTGGTACATTATGGATAGTGATCCAAGAGAGGGGGATGATTCTGTTGTGTGCCACAAATATTCCATTGTGTGCTCACTTGATTTCTAAGGAGGCTTTGGTGGCTATCCTTAGGCAACTTCAAGTGAGGAATCACTGTCTTGGAGTGTGATTTTTGTGGTCCCATAAAGTGACTTTCGCCACTCCTAGGATTGTGCATATTTCGGGTCATAAGGCGTGCAAAGGCACTCTTCATGAAGGATTATGTGTGTAATATCATTTATGACTTTCTCAAATTTGATTTTTACTCATACCTTAAAGTTTTTAAAATAATTTCTAGATTCTGTAATGTCTTCTAGCCTTGTAAATCCTTCTGCTTGACATTAAATAGTGTCGTCTTCTGCTTGTACGATTTTCTAGTGTTAACAGTTTCCCCCTAATGTCTGAGGTCTAGGAAGAACTGTATAGCCCAAAAACATTATAGTTTCTTTTTTATATATCGTGCGTAGAGAGAGAGAGACCTGCGTGAAGCTCAGAATTGGGAACACCCTCCACCAGTTCGAAGAATGACCATGTCCTATGGGACCCCTGTAAACAAATATAATACAATATATATACAAATTTTCTACGGGGCGAGCATGTCCCATGCTCGTGATGTTGTGGCTATTTAAACAAATCTATTTGATAGATGCAAGTTTTTTCTGTGTCACTAATATGGTAGTGATTTGGTGGTTGCTGATGATGACTGCTGACACCCTCTGGGGCGTATTTTATTTGAAAAAAAGTGGAATGTGGTACCCATATGCATCAAATTGGTATGGAACATAACTACGCATTGTATGCATAGGTGATGGCTGGGACCTTCTTGTGTAAGCATTGTTGAAAGATATGCTTCTGAAGGCACGGGTCTTCGACGAATTTGAATAAAGTGCAATGGTTGTAAGGTACGGTACCATCTTGACATGAAAGCTTTTGTTGTATATGAATGTCAGGAGGCTTGATGAAATATATGGGAAATTATGTCTCCCGCAGTGCCACTTGAGGATGCCCCTTATTTGGAGAGGGGTGATCCAAGGTATCACTTCCTTTTTGGAAAATAGGTGTTGAAGTCAAAAAAAAGGAAGCCTCAATTGAATGAGGGGTCGCTTACCTGAAGGGTCAGGGACATAGATGTGATGGGTTTAACATAGGCATGTTGGCGAGGGGTGACTGAAAATTGATGATGGCGATTCAGTGGCTCAAGGTCAGAGTGTACTAAGCAGCTTAGCGACAGTAATAGTTATTTCTCATGGGGAAATCCCTGGAGTCGGCAGGACTTCCAGGGTGGGTAAAGACTGGCTATGAGTGTAATGGTTTCTTATGTGTGGGGGTGTAATTCTCCAACCAAGGGTTTTCAGGGACTTCTTCCAAGGGAGAAAAGATGAATAAGAGGGTGGGGGACGTAGTGCACCGTTTGCGGTCTTTGTTCGCTTACCAAAATAATAAAATAATGAGGTTTGGTTTGTACAAAACACAGAGACGGGTGCCCTAAAACATGAAAGTGTTCGCTCACTGATGTCATGAGGAAGGTGTTTTGCTGAGGGTGGGGGCCCCATTGGCTGGTCTCATGTGTGGGGTTGATGAAGTGGATGAAAAAGTATCGCAGATGCGATTATGCTGGTGGATGTATGGTGGGCCAAATGCGAGGCGCGGTGGTGAGCTTTTGATTTTCTTATACAACCTGGTAATATGGGAAGGGAGTTTTAGTTTGTATGGTAAAAATTGACCTATACTCATGGTGGATGGATGTGCATGAGGTGATTTCCTAGACTAAAGTGGTATGGCCATGGCGTCACTTTTCCTGTGATATATGGGCTACTATGGGTGATGAGTGCCATGGAGGGGAGGCTCTGCCGACCAATGAGGATGTTTATCATGTGCAGGGTGGGGTGATGATAAACATGGTCGAATATGTGGAACCTATGGTTGATTTCTGATGGAGAAATGATGTTAGGATATTCAAAGTTTACTAGGACTCTATCACGCTGGGGGTAGAATGATACTTGCTCTTGAACTTTTAGTAGATGGAGTTGTGAATGGTTTGCGAGCTTTTCCTGAAAAAAAACTACCTCAAATGAAAGCATCTTCTTTATCAAATATTATTGAAATTCATGAGCTTTTAAAAAATAATATGAGAGAGGGCATACCTGTCGGTGCTGAAAAATTATTTTTTCAGGGCTGTGACTATGTGGCATCGCCTCTATTCGTTATGGAGTGCTGATCACGGTGCAACTTATGGTTATGAGAATGGACCTTCTAATCTCTAGTTATGGTCCTCCAAAGTTTTTGAAAAGGGAAATATATAGGTGGATATGTCCCTAATTCAATTCATTTGTACTTGTTGAGTTCTTGAGAGGTCAGAGGCTTCTGCATAGCAATTCTTGCCGTTGTGGTCCACCTGAGCACCAGGGATTAGCGATATCATGCCCAAGTAACCTCTATAATGTCTTGCACTTTATTGTTTTTAGTCTGATGGTGCCAGGGTATATACAGACTTGGTTTGTATGGATTCTGAGTGTTTTTTTCCCTAGATTGCGCGGGCGATCAGGGCAAAAGCGCGCCCTCTGTGAGAATTTTCTGGGGATAAGCGCGCTTTAAGCATTGTGTTCCACTTCTTCGAGGAACCTTAAGTACGCCTATGGAAAATATAGAAGTGCCCTAAGTGCACCTATCTGAGGGACAGGAACGCAAAAGGTTGAGGCGAGAAAGTTTTTGAGTTTTTCCTATTTTTGATGTTTTTCTGTTGTTGATGGGTACCTGTTTGGATGACAGTTTGTTACGAAGGGAGCGAAATTGGCCCGAGATCCGAACTGCATTGGATGCTGATGCTGGGGCATGCTGTCATCTAGCGCAATGGGTGCTCCTTAAGTTTGCAGAGAACAAGCTTCTTCGGTCGCAGGACCGATTGCTTCATTACATGATCCGACATTGGCGCAGGAGGCGCAACATATTTGTGTTGTGTGGGACGAACCTGTTCATCCGTCTTGAGATGGATGTATATTTTGTGACCGAGTTACTACCTCATGGTGAGGCGCTGAGGTATCCACTCCCTTCCGGGAGGGTGGATTTGGAGAGGTTTCGGAGATGTCATTGTGGTTGGGGGCCTCTTACGTAGGGGTGCATCAACATTGCATCAGTGACAAATTTGGAAGAGTGATGTGCTTGGGTGGTGATTGTGCAACTTGTAGGGTCATCAGCTCCGCATCAAGCACCAGGCCTGTAGGTTGGAGTCTTGTGCTGGTTGAGGTCTGGACACTTCTATTATTTTTCTTGTTTTTTCTATGACGGGATGGCGACCCAAACCAACAAGGTCCATAGCGGATCGAAGTTATTTGCGTATGCCAGAATTTTGTGCAGCATCATGTACGAGAGGGTAGTGTTTCTGAGACCAGTGGTGGAAGTGCCTCTAGGGGGGCCACAGGAGCCTCGTATGAGGAGGTGGGCTTTGGTGATGCCGTGAGGGGGGAGGGGCATGGTGGGGCATTACTGGAAATCCATGACAGAGGCCTAGTTCGAGGTGAAGCCCCAGATGTTCTTGCCATTCCCATATGAGGGGATGGACTTCTGGGGAGATCCAGATATGGGTATCCCTCCTAGTTATTCTTGGGGGCCAATAGGTACATTTTTTTATGTTTTTTGCATTTATTTGAGTATATATGTTCTTGTGTGTTTTGATGGTGACACTTTCATAATTGTGTTTACTCTTTGCAGATGTTGGCGAGGTAGGTCGCCCCGTGGCTCGATTGGTCGACATCCGTTCTCTTCAGAGACCTTGGGGTGGGTAGGGAGGTGATGCTTCTGGAGGACCTGGTGGTGGTGTAGGCCCTTATGGAGAGGGTAGTAGCTCGACCACTGCTGAGGCTGCGGCCGAGCGAGCTCGTGCTGATGCAGAGGCAGCATGTGAAGATACGATGGAGGCTCATATTGCTGAACTGACTACTCGGGTGTTAGTTCTAGAGGATGCCTAGGGTCGAGTGGACCACTTGACTTAGGGGATGCCTTCTCAAGGTTTTATGTATGACATCAAGGAGGTTTGGCTAGAGACGGTGATGGCCCAGGAGTGGGACTATTGGCCTATTTTACTTTGGATGGCAGTCTCAGTTGTGACGGCGGCTCCGGTGGTTGTACCGGGAGCAGTTTTGGGTCCAAATGCCCCTCCTGAGGGGGCACCCCCCTAGAATATACTTGTACACAGGGAAATCACCCATTATGAGGATGCTTCCCCTATTTTTGATGATTTTTGTGTATCTTTGGGCTAGCCGATGGGTCAACGACACTATTTTTGTACTTAGAAACATACATTGTGATATATATATGAGAGATATATTTTTGCGGTTCTACATGTTGTGTCACTTGTTTCGGTTTACAGATGATGTTATGTTGATGGATATCCATATTTTTGGATTTTTATGTATGATGGTTTATCCGAGATACATTCCAATTTAGGATATTTTTGGCTATGCGATCAACTACTTGGTTTTGACTCCTTGGTATATGTGTGAATGTAATATAGTCAAATTGTCTGCTTAATCTTTTTTCACGCAAATATTTTCTAAATAGATGTGTATCTCTTGTCTCAAATGTTTGGTTTAACTACGACACTACTAGCTGGGAATTGAGGTAGAAATGCATATGGCGTATGCTCTGATGGAGTGCGTTGCACATAAGTCCGAAGATGGTGTCATATTCTACCTGATTATTTGTTGCTAAACTGATGCACACACTGTTTGAGAAGAGTGGTGATCGGTCAGGGTGGTAGATGACCTAGGAAACTGCGGCTAAAATTTGAGACCATATTGATGCTCCACCAGTAAATCCAAAATAAAGGTCAGGTTGCTGATCCATGGCGACACTTTGGGCGTGCTTAATAAGTCTTTTGGTCAAAAATTTTCGATGGTTGGGTTTTTCTACGTTTACTTTTGGGAAGGGCCATCTTGGCTCCTATGGGTAGAATTTCTTTAGGTAAAGGCCGTTGATGGGGTTGTTGAGGCATGTCCCCTTTGGTTCTGTCAAAATGTATGCCCCCTGTCGGAGGTAATGTTTAATTATGTAGGGTCCTTTCCACAAGGTTTCGAACTTTCCTAGCCCTAGGGTTTCTCTTACGACATCATAACGAAGGACTAGTTCTCCTTCGATGAATGAGCAAGGGTTTATGTGGTGGTCGAATGGTGATTTTAACTATTTCTTGTGGGCCTAATTGTGTTGTAGTGACTGTCATCGGCTTTTGTCAACGAGCTCTAGTTGTACTAGGTGTTGTTCTAGAGGCTGGGTATCATCAAGGAGTTCGATAGCGACGTGCAAATTTGGGTTCTCGCGTTCTATGGGAATCACAATTTCGACCCTGTATAATAAGTGGAAGGGATTGAAACCAGTGGATGTATTTACAGCTGTGCGGTATGCCCACAGGGAGGAAAAGAGCATGTGGTGCCATTTGGTTTTATGGTTATTCACCATGTGTTGTAACATAGTTTTGAGTACTTTCTTTACAGCTTCTACTTGTCTGTTGGACTAGGGGTAGTATGGTGAAGTGAATTCATGGATGAATCTAAGATAGTGAGATAGCTCCTCGAAAAATTCATTCTCGAAGTGTTTCCCGTGGTTGGGGAATAACTCTTTGGGAACGTCAAATTGGGCTATCACATGGTTAAATAGAAATCGAGCGGTGGTTTCTGCGGTATTGTTGTATGTAGGCATGGCCTCCACCCACTTGGTGAAATAGTCGATAGCCACGATGATGCATTTATGGTTGCCTGATGATGCGGGGTTACAAGTCATGAAGTCAATCCCCCATTTAAAAAAAGGGTCGGTGACGATGATAGGATGCAGAGGAGTGGGAGGTGGTCTTTCTTTGTGGGTGAAGCGTTGGCATCGCTCGCTTCTCTTGACTGTAGTAATGCAATCATGAAACAGGGAGGGCCAAAAATATCCTTCCCTTAGGATTTTTTGGGCGGTGGCCATTCCACATAGGTGGTCGCCACAAGTGCCTTCGTGGCAGTTGTTAAGGGCTTGTTCTGCTTGGTCATGAGTGAGGCGTCGATGTAAAATGGTGTCGATGCCTCGCCGGTACAAGACATCTCCTATGAGGAGGTATCAGGGGGCTTGCTGGGGTATGCGCTGACAGTTGTTTCGAGCGAGATGAGGTCTAATTTTGGGTTCGTAGGAACAAGAGAATGTCTTCGTACCAAGGGTCATTGGTTGCTACAAAGAAGAGATGTTCATTTGGTAGTGAGTCTTTCACCGGTGATCCCTTGGTATCTCCCAAGAGATACGTAATGAACTCAGCTAAGGCAAGTGCCTTTTTGCTTTTAGGGGAGTGAAACTATAAGTTGTATTCTTGGAGAATGACTATCCAGCAGGCGTACTTATGGTTCATTAGGCAGTGTGTGAGTAGGTATTTAATAGGATTAATATCTGCAATGACCGTAGTGGTTCTTAAGATGATGTAGTAGTGAAGTTTCTGGACTGCATAAATTAATTCTAGTGTAGTATTTTCTTCAGGCTCATATCTTAATGTTGGGCCCAACAAGGTTTTTATGACACAGTAGATTATGTGCTCCTTCCCATATGGGCCTTCCTAGATCAAAAATTCAGCTAACGTGGACTTAGAAGATGATAGATACAGGATATAATCTTTGTCATAGTCTGGGGGACTGATGAGTGGCACTAAAGATAATGTCTCTTTCAGCACATCGAACGCCTGCTGGGTGTAATCATCCCATTTAAATGGGATGTCCTATCGAAGGGGGCGTAGGAACACTTGGACACAGGTGTCATAATTTGGGATGAAGCGTCTCAGAAAATTGGCCTTCCCCTATAGGCTTTGTAGTTACCTGAGGGTTCGAGCTGGTGGTACCTCTTTGATGGCTTGGACCTTGAGGGGGTCCATGAAAATCCCTTACTGGGACATGATAAAACCTAAGAGTATTCCTACGCTAATGCAAAAGGCACACTTGAGGGGGTTCAAGTGTAGGTTGTATTGTCAGCATCGTTGAAACACCAATCGCAGATCCTTAAGATTGTCTGAGCACTTCTTGGAGCGGACACTCAGGTCATCCAAATAGGCGAGGATAAGGTGTGAAAATTCGTGAAATATATAATTCATCGACCTATGGAAGGTGGATCCAACGTTTTTTAAGCCAAATGGAATTACCTTCTATGTGAATGTGCCCTAGGGGGTAGTGAACGTGGTTTTGTACCGGTCTATATGGCGGATTTGAATTTGATTGTACCCAGAGAACCCATCCATGAAGGATATAGCCTCGTGTCCTGTGAAAGCATCGATGTCCTGGTCAATGAATGGGGTGGGATAATTGTATTTAGGACAAGATTTGTTCAAATCCCCAAAATTGGTGCAAACACATATAACGCCTTGTTTTTTCATGACAAGAACAGGGTTGGAAACCCAAGATGTATAGGTGATGGGTTAGATAAACCCGGCTTTGTGAAGCTTTTCGATTTCTTGTTTTATTGCTTCTGCCTTAGATGGGTGTAGTTGACGTTGTTTCTGGCGCATTGGGGGTATGTCAAGACAAGTTTCAATATGGTTCTCTACGATAGTAGGACTAAGCCCGGGAATCTCTGAGTAGTTCCACGCGAAGATATCTCGATAATATTGTAGCAATTGGGTATAAGAGGTTATTTCCTCTGGAGAGCATGCTACCCCTAGTCAATGAGATTTCTTCAACCTTTGTAGGATTTTGGGATGTGTTCACCTTAAAGGTAGGTGAGATGTTTGACTTATTTCCTTCCTCAAATGCATCGGGCGCTGGGATGGGGTTTTTGAACCAATTGACTTTCCCTGATGGGAGGAAATATTTTGATTCGATCTCGTAGATCTCTTATTCTTTTGTCTTGTTGGGACTGAACGTGTGCTTAAGGAGAAAGAGTGAACAATGATGCATTGCATCGCATGGATAATCTGGCTCTGTCATATCCTATAGGATGTCTTCATCTGAATGAAATAGGGATCCTAAGGGGGATTGTTCCTACGCAAGGTTATGCTGAATAGGTTTAATCCACACAGAGCTAGTTGAGAGATGCGAGAAGGATTCCATCGTTGATGTGATGGAACCAGACACGGTCGACAGAGTGCAGATAGATTGGGTCTACACTGTCATAGGTACAACTGTCAACTACTCTGGTAGTTGTAGCTGACTTGACACCTATGGCATATGAGCAAATAACTCGAGTCATGGTTTTGATACATGATGATATGAATAGTATATGGTGCACCGTGTCGTCGACATTTGGTGGCAGCAGAATCTACCTAATTGGTCGTCTCTCAGTTGACAAGAATAGGATGGATCCGTCACATTCTCTTGGGTTGTCAAACTGTTCAAGGATTTCGAGTCCGTGCCATCTTCTCGGGAGAGGCGGATTATGGTTGATTGCATACAGGCTAGTGCTATGTGGAATCTCGGCATGTAGTGACAACGACGTACTAGGTAGTTGTCACTGCATATCTGACATGAATATGGGACGTCCATGTTGGCACAATATACTATATGGACTAGATATCATCATTAGGACATTTCCAAAGCTGGGCAATCAATGATGAAATGATCAAGTTCATCGCAAAGTACACACCTTTAAATTGGGGGAGGGGGTCTGCCAGGTAGCCTTTCAGGTGATCGTCATTCTTCCTATAGGTACAGGATGATACGATGTTCATCCCTGAAATATTGGGTGGGGGGATCCTGCTGATAGGATCGTTTGATGTCATGTAAGGCGTCCCTATATCATGGGATTTTTGGGAAATGATGGGTATAATACCCATAGTTGCTGCAAATAGCATATGTGTGATTGGTATGCAATGATTTTCCTTTACCTTTTGTGGTAGGTCTCTTTTTACGGGAACGTGACATTGTGATGTCTGTCTCAGAGCCAAGGAGTGGTTTTAATTAACCCAGCTCTAGGTATACATGGGTAGAGTGACCTATTACGTTGCATATGGCGCAAATTAGTGATTCCCATGGTATGGCAGAAGTCACTAGCTTCTTTCATCTCTCCTTGGTTTTCTTAGCCATGATCACCGATTTTGCAATGGAAATTTCCTTTACAGGGGTGGTTTCGACTGTTTCTTGGATGGGTGGGGCCTCCTCGGGGCTGAGGGGCTTCAACCCTATGGAAGTGATGTGGGTGGCTCCTATTGCTGTAGGGGAAATGAGGTACCAAACTAGTATTTCAAATGATATGTTTGGTAACACCAGTGTTTCCAAAACTTATTGGGAGACGAAACCAGCTGGGGGGTAGAGGAAAGGGGTTTGGGAAGTGGCGTAGGCTAGAGAGGCTGCCATGGCTGATGACTCTGTGCCATTACTGCTTGTGTTCATGTCCTGACTAGCTTCAGTGCTTGATGTGGATATCATGCACACCAGATCCCCTGTGACATCAAGTGATGACTTAGGGATAATGGGAGGATCTCCTAATAATAATCCTAGAACAGATGACGGTTTGAACTGGTTGGGGCCATATTCTTGGTATCGTGAAAGCACATCCGAGGATGTATCTATGTAGGGTATAATTACATCAGTGTTTGTTAAGGGTTGCTTCTTGCTATGCGTCAATTGGTCTACAGTAATGATGCAGTCCTCATAGGGGAACATCATAATGTAGAAGACAGAGGAGGCTATGGCTGACATGACATACATATAAATCTACCCAAGGAGTATATTATAATCCAAGTGAGTGTCCAGGACTTCAATGTCTATGTGGACCATCTTTCTGGCTAAGCATATCGGGACATTTTGGTAGAGGCTGACGGGGGTCAAAGGACGACCGTTGTATGCTCTAATCGTGATGACTGAGGGTTTTAGTTCGGGAGACCCTAACTTCTGCCAAACATTTTTTGACATGATGCATGTGGATGCACCCTCATCAATGAAACATCGGTGAATTGCGATATTTTAGACCGACACTCATATCTGGAAGGTGACCATGGAAGGAAGCCTAGGGGTGGCTTTGTCTAAGTCAAAAGCCATTAGGCATGTAGCGGCAGGGCCGATAGCGCCTAACACGGAAAGTAAGGATTTCGATTGTTTTGGGCATGAATGCAATACTTCCAAATTTGACATACCAGCAGGAGATTGTGCTAAATCGTCCACGATACTATAATTATGGGCCGCTTTGGAGTATTTTCTTGCTCGCTTATTGGGTCCCTTTGCCATCTTTGGCAATGGTTTGATAGCCATCTTTGAAATGGGCAGAGGTACATTTGGTGCACTGGTACTTGCCCCAGATGCGTTGGTGTGTGGCGGGGTGTCATAATTGCGATTCCGTGTTTGGAAGAACAACTCTTTGCCAGTCATATAGATTTCGTAGCTACTTTTCTGAGAGTCATCTGGATTTTGTTGTTGAGTGCTTACAATCCCTTGATGAGGGAAAGGTTCCTGTATCACAACTATTTGCTAGGAAGATCCTCCTTGTCCTCAGTTACTCTGTAGCTTCTTCAGCTCAGGGGGATCGAGATAATGGTGGTTATAATGGCCGTACTCACCACATATCAAATAGAATGGTTTGTTTGGAGAGGTGGCCTTTTGCTCTGTCGTTGGGAATTGCTTAGCTTCTGGCTCTGATTCTGGTTGGAGTTGCCTCCAGCCTGGGATGGCGACGAGCGTTGCTGGTTGTTGGCCCCTGTCCAGGATTCCCTTTTGGCTTGTTTTTTTATTTTTTCTTCACCATGTTAGGAGGGTATTTATCCTGGTTATATTGGTGAGGTTGGTTTTGGGATGGCTGCACAAAGTTCACCTATGCATTGGTTTGCATAGGCGGCTCTTGTGCTAGGGACTGGCCATAACACGGTCCCTAGTTTGCACCTAGCTATTGGAGGGGAGATTTTCCGTCAGTGTTTCTTTCTATGTAATGGGTCCCCTGAGCCACAAGATAGGGTCCTCCTTGGTGATACGCTGGTGTCATATTGGTCAAATTTTGCTGAGGCTTATGATGACTTTGAAAACCGAGTTGAGGTACGTTCTAGGTAGGAATATACATGTAACCGAGGTTTTGACTATTTCTGCCTAGGTATCCTTGGGTTAACGACCCAATTGGTCCGTCTGCAGAGTTCGACGTGCTTGGAAATTTCTGATAAGTTTGCAGGTGTGGGGCATTAGGTAAGATATTGTAAATGTATCTTGACTGCGTATAAACAAGCTCAAGATGCTGGGCTTTGCTGGTGGCGTCCTCTTCGGATGTGGGACTTTGTTACGCCACATCCTTTGAAATATCTACCATGAGAATTTTTAGGAACAAATCTAAAAGAACTTGGTTGTTGAGTTTTTCTTTACATAAACTATGATGCCGCCCCCATTCATGGAGATGGACTGATATATGGATGGTGGGGGTTTGTCTAAAATGTGTCAGTATTTCCATTCTAGAATCATGGTGAATGGGTAACTGAAAATATGTTAGTAATGTGGTGGCAAGGGCACAAAAGGTTCCATGTGAGTAGAGGTTTTCTCCACGTACCATTTCGCAGCTAATTTTGTCAGAGTGCGTTGAAACAGTCTCAATCGAATAGTGTCATCAATGATACTGTTCGATGAGCACCACAGGTGGAAGGTCATGACATGATTACCTAGGTCTTCAACTTGCTTTCCTTTGAAATTTGGAATATCCGAAGAGATCTTCGTGGGCATGGGAGGCCACGTAAGGTTGTGTGTGATGGGGTCATTCGTCAGCTTGGTTAAATCGAGTAGATTCAACAAAGATAAGAAAGGTGATTGGGAGGTTGACCCTATTGCAATGTGTGAAAACATAAAGTTCTGGTTAGGAAGAGGGTTGGTCTGTGACCTACCCTGTTGTGTATTCGACTGACTTCCCGAATGGGTCACACTTCTCTGCCCCCTATGGGTTGTGGGAGAAGTGGTATGTGGTGTGGTGTTGGGATACCTACTAGGGTTACTAACTAAGGATGCCCCAATAAAGGATGAACCAATAATAGTGGTGGTGTTTCATCTTTGATGCCTAAAAGACGAAATACCTGGAACCCCTCTCGATAATTGGGGGAGGTTCAAAAGATGCCTAGATTGACGAGGTGCCATTGGGTCCGTTCTGGTTTCGACTGGGTTTGGTTTTGGAAAAATTTGAGAGGATAGAGTCTATGATAAAATAAAAATTATGATCACATACATAAAAAAAAGCGAAAATAAAATAATTTTTCCCTTTGGATTAATTCTATCTGATCAAGCAATAAAAAAAATGGTTTTTATTTGTTTGCGTATGATACTCAAAATCATAGAATACCTATTCATCCTCACACACTCAAATGTAACTGGGCCTTGAGAAGATATCTTGTGAGTGTTAGCACAATGTCCTGTAAGAGCTGGTGATGCCCCAAGTCAGCCGAAGAAAATCCACCAAGGTAAGGGTAGAGGTTTTGGCGCTTGCCTGCATCGTCACCTATAGGGAAAGGCTGCCCTAGATTTTGCCACTAAGTACCACCATCCGACATGACCGTTCGAGTCTTGGGATTCTTGGTAAGTCAGCTAACAGTATTGAGTATCAGCTAAGTCAGGCATCCCTGACTGATACAGGGCTGCATTGCGCCTAAGCCTAACCCCCTCTAAAACTGGTCTCTACCAAGCTCGAGTTTTATTTTCCATGGGATGATAGGTGGATTTAAAGCTCCCTAAATAGTCAAATCCTATGTTTCAATATGAATAATGATCAAGGCAGCTTCTTGGATGCCTACCACCTTGATCCTAACTTAAACTATAAATTCTTTTGTGGCCCCTATGGGGAGAATTTAGTGAGTTTAGTTAAGTTAGTTTTAGGTGTCTTTGATTTTCTTAGTGGGTGAATGTGTGTGAGAAAAGAGTGGACAAGAACATAGTTTGAACGAGTGGATATGTGATGATCCTTTTCAAAATCCCCTATTAAACTATGTTGTATTGTTCCTTGCTCAAAAGAAAAAAATGTGCGGATATGTGTCGCTTTCTATTTTTCCTAGTTAAGCTATGTGATCAAATATAGGGAGATGGCGAGCTGTGAATAGAGAGTGTTCATATGCTTTCTTAGGATCATTGGATGGTGCAAAGGTAGCATAGATTACTTTCTCTTCTATCTACAATTCAATCCTAGTCTCGAAATTCTAGTGCAAAAATTGAACTAAACTAATAATTTTTTCACTAGAAAAAAAAAACTACGCATGCATGGACTTGGGCTAATTACTTTGGCTAGTTATCTAGGTTTTTTGGTACATAATTTTTCAAAATATAATTTTGTTTTAGAATGCAAGTTACTTTTCCCCTGTACTTAAACTATGTGTGAACTTTGCAAAAATAAACTTGAAATAAAAACAGTAAGCCTACAAAAAGTAGCTAAGAGTGAGCTTTAGCAAGCTGCGGCATACCACGACCAGTGTTGGATGATGTATTATGGGATGCTAAGCACTTTAAAAGTAGGAAAATATAGAAATGTGGGAGAAATTTCTCTTTCTGTCTTTTGCACACAGAAGGCTGAAACAGGCACGATGTCTGCTCACGGGTCAGCTCTGAATGCACGCCTTGGGCACATTTGTGGGAGGGAAAAAAGCACAAATTCATGAAAAATCAATTTTTTGAGTCGTTCTACTTCAGTCTGTCACTTAGGGTGAGCTAGGGAATGCAAGAGAAAAGGGGGGGAATTCAGCTCCACTCCACAACACAGAAAAGGGTATTTGCAAAAAAATCACAACCACATAAACTTGGTAATAAATGTTAGTGGAGTTGCCAATCCTATTTTAGTGTTTTTGGTGCACATATGTACGAAATAACACCAAATTAAGGGGTGTGTTCTACCCACTTAATTTATTGGTAACATGAAGAAAAAGAAGTGGAGTCAAGCAAGTCAGTGGAACAAGCTAGAATCATAAACATACTAGATAGAGAAATAACGTGCATATATAAAATAAAACTAAACTAAAACTAAAAAAAATAAAAACAATCTCTGAATAGAGTCAAACAACTGCAATAATCTGAGTGGTGGCTCTTCGGCCCCTCTTATTGAGTGCTGGTAGGAAATGAGGATGAAAATTTAACCCTCTTGCCAAAGGGCCCCTAGAACATGGGTTCTAAGTTCCAATACAAGGATGTTTTTACTTCCAAGCTTGCTTTGCTGCAAAATCTCCCTCTCTCTACTGTGGTAGACTGAATTTGTTGGCTGACCAACAATTGAGTCCCCTCTATCTTCAGCTCCGGATCACACACTACTGGTATTGCTTGGGAAATTCTGGCTAGCATAACAATGTGTTCACTAATTCTTCATCTCATGGTGGCCTTATTTATGAGAATTCAAATCCTCCTTCCCTCTCTTGGTACATTGTGGATGGTGACCCAAGAGAGGGGGATGATTCCTTTGTGTGCCACAAATATTCCATTGTGTGCTCAATTGATGTCCAAGGAGGCTTTGGATGCTGTCCTTAGGCAGCTTCAAGTGAGGAATCGCTGTCCTGGAGTGTGCTTTTTGTGGTCCTAGAAAGTGACTTTCGCCACTCCCAAGATTTCATGCATTTTGGGTAATAAGGCGCTCTTCACAAAGGATTATGCATGCAAAAGCATTTATGACTTGCTCAAATTTCATTTTTCCTCAAACCTTTGATATTTTTAAATACTTTCCAGATTCTGTAATGTCTTCCAGCCCTATAAATCCTTTTTCTTGAAATTAAATAATGTCAGCTTCTTCTTGTACAATTTTCCAGTGTTAACACTATCCATAGAGTTAGTGGACCCAATGATACCAATAAATATACTTAATATGTTAGCATAACCAGACTACAATTAGTTGATCTTGCAAAATAACTCATCGTAATTAAAAATTTAGTGTAGCAAATGCACATATGGTCCATCTGTGAGATATATCCATGTTTTCAAAACCCACACAAGGTAACAAAGATGATAATGAATGATTATCTCTCTGAAAGAAGGAATAAAACCTAATATTGTTATGTGTTCTACATGGAAGGAAATATTTCATGTAGTGCTCAATAAGATCAATGTGGATTTCAGATTTCTGCGGTGTGAGTTTTGAGTTTCTAAGTTCAGAATCTCTAGAGTGAGCATTTTTGCATCTACGTTTCGGGTCTAGAACAAGACCCATCAATGTGAGTTCCTGGATTTGTGCAATGATTGTACTCAAAACAATATATTTAAATGTGACCATATTGAGAAACCATTACCATATCAATATGCTTCTCTTTTTTATCAAAGAAAGCAACAACAACAATCTCGGGTTATTCCTCATGCTGCAACACAATCTTTGCTAGATATTTTTCTTGAACTCTGGCATAGGAAAGAGTATTGGAATATTTCAAATGTTCTTTGCTTGAATCAACAACATCATAGAATGGGGTGGTGAAATCTCATGTTGATTCTAGTATTGATAGATGTTTTACTGAACCTCCTCTTCAAGTTCGAAAATCATATCAAGCAGAATAAAAAATTTATAAGTCAAATCCTCTTACTGCTAACCTCTTTCAACCTCTTCCATTTTATCAAACATAGGCTGCAAATTTTCCTTCATCAAAGATATCTTCTAAAAATTTTAGCAATGGTTGAAAATATATATTTTGAATAATATTAAAAATACACTCTTCCTCACTGATTTCTCATGTAACCTCAAGCTACTCGCATATCATTTTTGGATTTTCACTCCAGCAATGGTGCTAAAAATGTTAGCACTTAAATTTGTCTATGAAACCTTTCCCAAAAGTAGCCAAAGAAATCTCAAGTGCAACAACATGGAAAACTATTCCAATGTTACCTCAACTAGGTCTCAAGAGAATATGCTATTAAAACCTGACTTATTAAGAGTGACAAGTTCCTTAACCAATTAGGTGAACACAGGAAGAATGAGATCTGTTAAATTCCTTGCAATTGAAATGAATGTCACAATGAATAGAAAGAAACCAAAATTATCGGCGGGTTAACTCCCACTCCAAATAAAAGAGTATTTTTTATAGAGAAAAGAGATACTTTGCATCAACAACACTGAAAGCATGTTTACAAGCCAGTAGATCCTCAAATCACCACTTGGAACTCATAAAATAATTCTTTTATGTTGTTCCATCTTCTCCAAGGTAACAAGAGCGAGATACAGAAGAATAAATTTCAGACTTAAGAATAAGCAATCAATTCTTAACTCCAACACTCCTCAACCTCTATAAGGCATACTACGCTAAGTAAATATAACTCCCCTCATGATTAATGTATATTTAATTGTTGCACCATATATTGTTCTAAAGCTATATTAATAACATGAACTATCTAATTTTCCTTCCAGCGAATTTAACATTCATGAGGGGTTTGAGTCATTAAAAATTAACAAATGAATAATTTGTGCAATACTAACTTATAACTATTAGTAAAATTTGAGGTTTAAGTATTGTCATGAATACATTGTCAATACACAAAATCAAGTAGTCCTGTATTCATTTTCCACCCAAAGGCCCCGTGTTGGAACCTGGGCTTTGATACCACTTGTAAGAGCCCTCAAAATTTTTTTATTTTTTTTTTAACGTCAATTTCATGGTTCATATCCATAATTTGTGAAATTTGAAATAATGCTAAGATCAAACTACTCATTGTTCACTCTATTACTGATCAAACCCTCACCTAGGAGGGAGAGATATAATCTCAACTGGAGAGCCTAGAGACAACTCTTAGGAAAGAAACCCACTATGCCCTTCCTCCATTATTTAGACTAAAGGAAAATAAGTTATCCTGGTCTAGGGGGGAATATATATGGTTAAACAAGCTAAATTAGTTGCAAAAGAATATTTTGTTAGCTTGAATTTGACTTATAAATCTTATTACAAATAATCATTTTTCCTTGTATGAATAATAATTAATTATCCATGCATATTGGTTAACACTAGTACCCTAGGTGAGCTATGGAAGATGTGCTTATCCAATCAACTCAACTGTATTGAAGTGCTAAAAATGGCTTAGAAAAAGGGTCGTGACTATTTTAAATGAGACATGCACATTAACACAGTAAGTTATCAAGAAGTGGTCACAAAAAAAACTATTCAATGGTTCCCTAATATGAAATGTATCTCTAAATGAAACAATTATGTTTGAAACTAACAAGAAAACTTCTTCTTGAAACTAACAAGCTTTGAGTATTAAACTGATAAATGTTAACACTATCATGTACTGGAACAACATCAAATTAATAACAAGATAAAATAGTGCATCACATTTCAGTTATCTCAAATGCAAGAAATGACCCATATCCCAAAATTTAAATATGTTGGAAAATTTAGGACACCAAATCATACCAAGTAATATATCAGCAACTAAGAACATGTCTAGATGTTTTCACATGGGTGATGATGTATCTTAGAAAAAGGCATTAGATCTGAAAATGAAATATTCGTACCGACATTCATATGACTTGGATTTAAAATGTATCACAATCCCTTAGTTGATAAAAAAGTTTATATCAGTGGTAAACTCATTCAACCTAGACAAATTCCAAGAGTTTGATTTATTGATCATCAACTTATGTTACTCAACAATTTTATGCCAAAGAGAAATACGAAATTCCAAACGTACAATATATAATTAAGAAGAGATTTTTCTAGGTTACAATAGATTTCTACAGTGATTTTAAAGTCATTTTACCTTGTGTGATTCACTTGTACCATAAGGCAATGGAATAACTAAAACCAACAAGAGTGAATTTGATGCATAATGCTTTCCCTAGCAAGTCATTCCAGGAGTATTGGCATCTATTCCAGACTGAAGGTGAATTTCATGAATTTGGTTGCAAAGCATCTAGCTAATTCAACTGAAAAAATAACACAACAATGTTTAAACCCTTGAAACATTTATCCAACACATAGGAAGAGACATTAACCACAAGGATTTCCAAAGTTCAAAGCATGTTAATTTTGATTTTGTACATCAGGCTATAGTCACAGTACCACAAACATAACATTGCAACATCGGTAATTCCAATTAACATGCTAGCCAATGAATTGATGTGGTTGAGTTGATATGGCAGAGGATTAGGTGGATATGGATGAGACCTTTTCCCCCATATAAAAATGGGCAAACATGCAGACTCTCTTTGCCTTAGTAGGTGAAAATAGATGCAAAGTCCATCAAATGGATGTGAATACTATTTTATTGAATGGAGACTTGAAAGAAAATGCTTTTATGTATGAACTATAAATTTTTGTTGTGAAGGGTTATAAATGAAAAGTATGCAAACTCATCAAATCCTTGTATGGCCTAAAGAAAGCACCTTGAGCTTGGTATGAAAAATTGACTGGGATTCTTTTGAAATTAAATTTCAAACACCTTAATATTAATGATGCAACTTTGTTTTTCAAGAATGTTGGAAAACATATTTTCTATCTTGTGGTACATGTAAACGATCTATTTATAATAGGGAACAATGAAAATTATTTTGCGTCCATATCTAAATGCTTGAAGAAAGGATTTGAGATAAAAGATTTGGGGTACCTTCATTACTTTTTTTTAATTGAAGTAACCCCACATCCAATATATATATTTCTTTCTCAAAAGAAGTACATTGAAGAATTGTTGAGCAACTTTGACATGGATATATGAAACCTTTTTTCTACTCCAATGGAACAAAATATAAATCTCACATCTAAATAAGGAAATGTATTTTAGGATGAAAATGAGTATAGAAAACTTGTGGGAAGTCTTATCTACCTCACCACTAATAAACCAGATATTACATTTTTCGTTGGAATCCTTTCCATATTTATGCAAAAGCCTTGTGACGGACATTGGTCTACTGCAAGAAAGGTTGCAAGGTACTTGAAAAGAACTCAATACTTTGGACTCAAGTATTCATGGGTAGATGAATTCAACTTAATTATATATTTTGATTTAGAATTTGATGGAGATAAAGAAAATTGAGTGTATACTTAAGACTATGTTATGTGTCTTGGGTCAATAGCTATCTCCTAGAGGTCACACAAAAAATCAGTTCCAATAGATTCTATAACAAAGGAAGAATATGTGGCAAGTTGTAGAAGAAACCAAGGAGATTGTGTGGCTCAAGAAAATTCTTGAAGATTTTCACGAGAAAGAATTGAACATTACTCCTCTTTTGATTAACAATACTTCTACAATTAACTTGGACAAGAATCCCAACTTCCATGATTGAACCAAATATATCAACACAAAGTATCATTTGATTCGACATCATTTAGAGACCAAGACTATTCACCTATGACATGGTTCCACAAATGAGAAAATTGCAAGCATATTCAACAAAACACTTGAGAGAGAAAAGTTTGAAATATTTAGAATCATGCTTGGACTCACAAGCACCCCTTCGGATTTAGGGGGGAATGTTAGACACCTTATCCTCAGGGATTGGGAAAAATATGTAAATAAATAAAATAGAGTAATTTGCACAAACCTTGGAATTGGAATCCCAAAGGTCACCACTCTGATCTATATATTAATGAAAACGACACAAAATTATAAAACAATGGGCTAAATCATTATGTTTCACAAAACTGATAAAGGTGAAATTATGTGTTGAAAAATTCTAGTGGATGCAATTTTTTTATTTTAGGGCTCCATCTCCCTACTATCCCCTTGAACAATGGCAGGGGTACTTCCCCGGCTGCATATGGCACATATGAATCACATATTGGCTAGTAGTGCAAATAATATTACACAGCAAAACATACTCTCCTCCATTATTAGTATGAAGAAAGCCAATATATGATTGTGCCTCATTTTCAATCTATAGATGAAATTTTTTAAAGTTTCAAACACTTGATATTTATATTTGAACAAATACACCCAACACATCCTACCATAATCATCAATAAAATACATGATATATTTACTAAACATAGTTACCGATCAAACGAAAACTTTACCGTTTACACCTTCTTTGATGTAGCAAAATAATCATCTGATTTTAAAAAATGTTGATTCAAAATACACCTTTTTTTTAGCATAATTTTGACACTAAATTTTCTTATGCATCGAGTATGAACATTTATTTTTTAAATGTTAGAGATTTTCATGCTGATTTTGAAAAGTATTGATGCAACATCAACCCTTCTTTTAGAGAGCTTACTCTTGACACTTTAAAATTTTCTAATGTATTAAGTGTGGATTTTTTTTTTTTTTTTTTTTTTTTAAATGTTGGTGATTTTTATGGGGATTTTGAAAACTGTCAACACTTTTTTAAGGCATATTTTTGACACTATAAATTTTTTGATGTCATGAGTATGCACAATTTTTTAAATGTTGATTATCTAACCATTTTTCAAGTTGTCTTATTCTTCTTGTTTTTCATCCTAAGATGTTTGTTTTTTAAGGGTTTTCCAAACATGTAATTTTGTTTTTCTTTGCAATGCTTTTTTATAATGAAATTTTAATTTAGTTTGCACAGTTTTACAAATATAATAACATTAATTTTTTGAGGTTAATATTTTTTTATAAATTTATATATTATCAATTAATACTTTAATACACATAAAATATTTGTCACTAAAAAATAATAATTTTAAACACTAGACAAAATATACACATTTTGCATATATTTATAATTAAAAAAATTCTATTTCAGAGATGTGGGCCCAATTTTTTTTTTTAAATTTAATTAGTTAAAAAAATAGTTTTTTTTTATAAATTTTTTATATTATGTTATTTATTTATTTATTTTATTATTTTTTAATTTCAATTTTTTTTAATACATTTTTTTGTTTTTTTAATGATTTTTTTTTTAATTATTTGATTTTTTTTTTTAATTTGTTATAGTTGTTTTTTTAATTTAATTTTTATTTTTTTAAACGTTTTTTTTCTTTTAATTGATTTTTTAATATATTTTTAAATATTTGTTTTTTTTTTAATTTTTTTTGGGCTTTACTTCAACTTTATGGTTTAAATATTTAATTTTTATTATTTTTAAATGGTTTTAATTTTTAATGTATATATTTTTTGTTTTTATTTGTATATATTTTAATTTCAAATTTGTTTAATTTTTTATTTCTTTTTAGTGTTTTTAGTGTTGAACTTTTAAATATTTTCCTTCAATTATTTTTTGGAATGTTTTTTTTCTTTTTCATTTTAATTTTTTTTTCTTTTGTTTTATTTATTTATTTTTTCTAATTGTTTTTTTTAATGTTTGTCATTATAATGAATCTTTGTAATTGGTTTGAATCACGCCAATCTCAAAACTACTTTGTGATTTCTCCTAAAAATATTTTGTATATATTTTTTTATGATTAATTTTTTTTTTGAGTTTTTATCTTTTAAATCTTTTTTTTTAAATGTTTTGATATATATTTTTTATTTATTAGCTATTATTTTTTTAAATTTTTTGTTTTTTTTTGTTTTTTTGTTTTTGTTTTACTTTTAATTTTTTTTTTCAACCTTTTAATTTTTGTTTTGTTTTATATTTTCATTTACATTTATTTATCTTTTATTATTATTATTATTTTGCAGGGTTCATGTCGATCCTTCACTAGCAACCTTGACCCCATTATGCATCGATTTGATAGTTGATTTTAAAGTTTTCATTATAATGGATCAAGTATGCCCCACAATGTTTCAATTTCAAGGTTGAATATTAAGATTTCATTACAACAGGCCAATTTTGCCAACAATGCATGTCATTTTGATGGTTGATTTTTAATTTTTTGTTGCAATGTGTCAAGCTGACTTAGGCTAGGATTTTAAAATAGCATTTAAAAAAAAATTAATCTTAGTATAATGAGTCTTTCATTCATGTGTTCATTTTTAAGGTTTTTTTTTTAGTCATATAATTTTTCTATAATGACATGGTTGAAATATATTTAAGGTTTAAGGTTTTTTGTAGTCGTGATATTTGGTTTTAATTCCATGGTTGAAAATTTGTCAAAATTGTAAGTATTTTATATTTAACGTCATGATGAAAAATTGTTGGAATTTTAAGGCTTTTCAGAGACATGATATTTTATCTTTAATGCCATGTCTGAATATTGTTGGAATTTTAAGGTTTTTTGAAGTCACAATATTTTATCTTTAACGCCGTTGTACCTTAAGAGACAATCCCTTGGATGTATTAAGGAATTAGTGCTTAAGACATTTATACATCTATGTGACAAAATTTTACTATCAAGGGTCTCTGCTTAACCACCTTTAGATGTTCTGTTATTAAACCCTCAAGAATCAAATGCAATAAATGCTTTGCAATGCCATTATTTGCTGATATCAAATGGAATGATGAGAAGAATATGAAGGAAGGAAGCCTAAATTTACATGCTGATAAACAATATTTATCGTTTTAAACTTCAGAGGAATTTTAAGATAGAAGATTAGTTAAAATGAAGGAACGCCCATTAAGGATTTTTAACTCTTGTTCACATATGTAAAAAGAGACCTTCAACTTCATTACTTCATTTTATTTAAGAACAAAAAATACACAATGTAAACTACAAAACATATCAATATCAACAAATGCTAGAAACATTCTTTTCATTCACTAATCATTTGAAAACTGAGTACAAAATTTGAGGTCTAAAGGTCCAAAACTCGGAACCATTTTCTTTCTTGTCTATCTCTTTAAATACGATAGAAAGCAGTTTGTAACTGCTGGAACTAATTTTAACTACTTCAACTACTTAGGACTTCATCAACTACCCATTACATGTCATCAAAATGTCTTATTACAATTACATTCTCTTTAAAAGAGGAAAATAACATGAAACTTAAATCCTAATCTATTTGCTGAATGTGAACTGATGATGCTCCTACTGCATTTCCTTGACTGGCTGGTTTATCTTTCTTTGAATTTGACGGATCCTTTGGTAGATCTTTCATTCATGCTCTGCATTTCTTCCATACCTCAATGTTTTTCTTAGGTGAATGCACTAGCTTGTGATATTCCAATCTAAAGGCAGTGATTCTGTTGAATGATGGGCTCTCTGTAAATAAAGTCTTCACTAACCATAACAGCTGAAAATCTCTTTGAAGGAAATTGATAATTATTGCTCCTTTGAGAATCTGAGTCTTTTCATGAGTATTGTCCACCTTGATTTTTGGAAAAACTAGTAAGGTTTCATAAGAATCCCATGATAAAATACTACCTCCAATACCCTAGCATGATGGAAAACCTGCTCTAACTCTTTTGTCAAATAAATTATCAAACTGCCTCACTGCTTTCTTAAGCTCAATCAAATTATTCTCTGTAGACTTCCTGCAATAATTTTTGACAATCATCTTATTAATTTCCACAGCATATAAAATATTTAATTTAATCTCATTCTCTTCCAACTCTTGATCAGTTTTGGAATCAATGAAATCAATGAATTTTTTTGCCTAAATGGCTCTGTTGATTGTATTTTGCTTGTCTGCCATGACTTTTTCTTCAAAATCTCTGATAATACTTCTTTCCTCTGCTACAACAGTCAGAAAACCTCAAATTGCTTTCATTTATGCAATGATATCATTCCAGATGATGTCCTTAACTTGTATTATGGGATATATTTCCCTTCAATTTTTCCCTGAGATTTTTAATCTCAGCATCAACAGTATGGAATTTTGTTCTATATTTACTGACTCCCCCCTGTTTGGCTTGTGTGATCTTTGTTTCTATCTCGAAATCAGCTTGTGCCTTTTTGCGGTCTCTCTCTGCCATCTTCAATTCAGTGGTAAATTGAGATATTTGTGCTACTGGATCTTCATTACCAGATGGAAAAACGAAAGTACAAGTATAAGATTCAATGTGATTCTGCAATGATAATTCCGTTTGCTTAATTTGGTGATTTCTTCTTCCTTTTGCAAGAGCTGCTGAAGAAGTTTCTCTTTCTCATTTTCTACTTTTGCAACCTCTGCTGCCATAGAGTGCTCTCCTGTAGGCAACTTCAACTTTTTCTTTAGCACAAAGATTTATGATTCAGTACTTTGCAGTAGCTTCTGTACAACAGAACTGTCATTGGGATCTACCCCAATCTTCACAATAATATTTTTGAGTTCTTCATTTTGGATTGTTAAAGCCTTGAAATTTTCTTTCTCTAACCTCAATTGCTTGATAATTTTTCCAAGCATGTTTTCAGCCTTGAGTGCCATTGCATTGGTTTTGGTTAAGTCATTTATAATCAGTTGACCTGTTTGCATATGTAAATTTACTTTGTCAAACAATGGAATTTTCTTTACATATACAGTGAGATTCAAAGTATTAAAATTATTGGATGAACCAATATACATATCAGAGGGATGTGAAAGGGAAATATTAAATTGATCCTTTTCAAGATCCATTGTAGTTAGCAGTCTTGTTTGATCTGGGGTTATCTGGTACTCAGCTTGAGCCTCCATGCTTGCCTTCATTTTTTTATTTCTTTGTGCAATCTAAGCAAACATTTGTTTAATTAAGGGCACTTCTTCTTGAGTTCTTTCATGTCTTCTTTTGTGAAGTTGGGACATTTTTCTTATCTTCCAATTGTAGTGAGAAAATAGGTTGAGCATCTACAAAATCTTCACTGAGCTTTGTCCTCCTTTAAGTTCTCTGTTCTTCATCCTCTGAATAAATCATTTCTTCTTTAAATCTCTTATTTGACTTCTCTGATATGATAGGAGTTTGTACATTTGAGCTCATAGAAACTGCAAAACCCTTATTTTCCATCTTTTCTATATCAGGTCTGCTTTCATGAATGAATGTTGAATACCCATTTTCAATTCTCCTATTAGAAATCACGGTATGAGGGTCATAAGCCCAATTCTCTTCTAATATTAGATGCATTTCATCTAACATCCTAGTGACTTCATCAGTTGCCTATCTCATATTAACTATAAAAGGACCAATAGTCATTGGCAATTTAAATATATGACTTTTCTTCATGGACACAAAATATATTTGATCAACATTTAAACTTTGCCTAAAGAATTCCAAAGAAAATAATCTCATGGGCACAAATATTGGAAGCCTATAAGGTTCTACAACAGCTCCATAGGGTCTAATTTCATAATAATATTCAAATACATACCAATCACCAAACTTACAATTCGTCCCCAGCTGCAAGAACTCTTGAGCCTTTAGCAAGAAGCATGGGGGAGAGATTCCATTCAAAATTCTATATGAAATAGACATAAAATGTCTTGAAAAGTCAAACACACCTTCCTCATTTTGTTCTTTCCTTACTATGTCAGTAAAAAATACCATTGAATATCTCCTCTTATTCATATCCATTATATTTAACCTCAGATGCATGAATTCTTCTACATTTTGATATAAAAACAGATAAATAACAAGAGGGGGAAACTTGAATGAATCCGTCAGTGATAAGCTCATAAGCTGAGAATTGACAGCTTCTTTCCAATAATAAGGAATATCCAGCACTACCCCTAGCTTCATCATTAAGGTGAACATTCCTAGAATTGATTTTTCAACTGTACTGTCATCATATTTTCCCAAAATATTTGAAATGCACCTTAGAACTGGTATGAATTCTTCATAAAAAACCTCCATGGAGAATTATTTATTGCTAGGTGAAAACTGCTTTATATCTAGCTTTAGGAAAAAGATGAATTGGTTGAAATCTTGACCTGAAGACTATCATAATGTGCCATCAATGAATCATCAGTGAATTGGACATACGACTCTGACTCAGGGTAACACAAAGCTTGGCGAATTAATTGGGCTGAGACTTGTAGAACATTTTCTCCTTAACAATTGATCACAAAACATTTTCCTGGGTACATGAAAGACACTAGCCAATACACAAATTCAGGAAAAAGGTGCATTCTTGGAATGCATGCAGATGATACACCAGTTTTAACCATGGAAGTGTAAATTGTAAAATATTTATCATTTAAGCAAACCTGTTGATAAAACGAAAGGTGGTCTAGAGAATAGACAATATCATGGATGTCCCTCTCAGTGTCCATGAGAGGAATGTGACTTGAACAACCTGAAAGGGATGGATGCTTGGCCATAATTCAGCTTGGAGTGATAGAAAATCGACAAGGTGGCAGACAACAGGGAAAGACACAGTGCAGAAAAAACTTCAGATACAAACTAACAATAATAACCTTACAAAAATGAGAATCCATCTTAAATAGGCGGCATGGGATTAAGACTTAAACGCTGAAAAGATGCACCAAAAGACTGTTAAAAATACCCCGACGTGGATGATGGCTATCACCAACTAGTTGCTTACGTCACTATGGGAGGTCTCGAGGTATGAATAGCTCGTCAGGTTCATGCCCCCGAAGTGAATCTAGACCATTGATCTGGATCGGCCCCGCAGTCAAATGGGTCAATTGTGGAGGCACCCTTTTTGTTAACCCATGTGCTGAATGTGCTCGTGGGTTGACACTTTTATTATTTGGCTGATAAATCATTGGATCTCGCTTCATAAACTGCTCGTTATTTAGTTGTGTACTAGGACCCATTTTCATTAAAGTATAAAGTATTAACCTTAAACTTTAATATAAAAAATATGTCATCTTTTACGCTAAAGTATATGGAACTTTATACTTTAACATATATTTTCATAATTTTATATTTTTTTGTATTTTGAAAATTTAAAAATAAAGGATATTGCAAATGAGACACAACATCTGGCTCCACCTGGGGATACTATTTCTTGCCATGAAACACTAAGAACTGCAAATTAGTGCCTTCACTTCAGGCTTGGAGTCGAATGTTGTTTGATGAAATATGAACAATGAACAAACCGGATATGTACAATGACAACCATGAATTCTTAGTGCTGGAAGTAATGTTTTAAATACTTCCCATCCACAAGCAGTTTCACTTTTTCTCCATCAAGATCTTGAAGCATGAAAGTGTTATTTGATCTAGCCTCAGAAATCTTGTATGGGCCATACCAGAGTGGATCAAACTTAACATTATTTCCCTTCTATTCTCTTCTGGTATCCCATCTTAATACCAAATCTATAGCTTGAAAAAGAATCTCTTTAGCCTTCCTGTCAAAAATGGTCCCCATTTTTTCTTGATAGGTGATCAAATTCTCTGTGACTTTGTTCCTGCTCTCACTTGATTCTATAACTTGGTTCAATATTCTTACCAATGCATTAGGCTCTTCTTGTGTGTCTTGAAGAAAATAAATCACTGGTCTAGCTAACTGAGTAGGAAATAAAGCTTGAGTACCATAAACCAGCTCATAAGGAGATTTACCTGTAGATCTTCTAGTAGTCATCCTTACTGTCCAAAGTGCAAATGTCAATTTTGAATCCCAATTTTTCTGATTTTCATTATTTGTTTTCTTCATAATCTTGGCCAATGTCCTATTGGAAGATTCAGCTAGCCCATTACCTTGAGGATGATATATTGTAGAATGAGATAAAATGACATTATATGTTTGACAAAAATTAATGAATATGACTGAATTGAATACCTGGGTATTATTAGTCATAATCTTAATAGGGCACCCAAACCTGCTAAAAATACTCTCTTCCAGAAACTTCATTACTACCTAATTATTTTCCTTTCTGGTAGGTATTGCCTCAACCCAATTTGTAAAATAGTCAGTGGTAGTCAGAATCCATTTGAACTACCCACTGGATGGTGGATTGATTTCCCCAATAAAATCTAATCCCCATTTCCTAAAGGGTTCTTCAACAAACACTGGGAAAAGAGGTAGAGGAGCTAACATTTTGTTTTCTGCAAGTAATTGACATTTCTGGTAGCTTATAACTAGTCTGTATACATCAGCAAATAAGGATGGCCAATAAAAACTTGATTTGAGGATTTTATGAGCAGTAACTTTCCAACTGTAATGATCGCCACATAAATTCTCATGATATTCTTTTATAACTTCCATTGATTTGCCTTCTGTTAAACACAACAATAAAATTCCAGCATGATCCTTCCAATATAACTTAGCATCAATTATAACATATGGTTGAGCTTTGAGTTTAAGGGCTTTGTACTTTGTTTTGTTTATTGAGGGTGGACAAGAGAAAAATCACAAGTAATGAATAATATCCTTATACCAATCAGAGCAGAGAAATTTGTATTTAATTGTTGACTTTGTACTACTTTGACTCATTTCATCAACAACTTCATCCAAGGGTGCAAGAATATTAATTCCCAGAGCTTGAAAGTTAGATTCTGTCAGCAACTTTGCCAAGCCCTGTCCTTTTACCAATTTGGTAGCTTTAATGTAAAAGTCATACTCCCGGATTTTAGCAATCCACTTTCCTCTTTTCCCTTCAACATAACTTTGCACTAACACATCTTTTACAAGTAAGATAGGTGCATATGCAACTATTTGAGACTGCAACACATAAGTTCTGAAGGCTTTTAATGCTTTAAATAAGGCATATACATGTTTCTCAAAGATATTATATTTGAGTTCTGCATCCCTGAGAAATTTACTGAAAAATGCCACAGGTTGCTCTTTTCCTTCTTCATTCTTCTGCAACAACACAACATCAATGGTAGAAAGTGATGCAAATGAAAATATTTGGAAAGATTTTTGATAATCTGGACTGATCAAAATAGGGGCTTCTTGAAGAGCTTCTTTAATCCTGGCAAAGGACCCTATTGCATCTTTGTCCCATTTTACTTTAGCATTTTTCTTCAACATATCTGTTATGTTTCTGAAAATATTAGCATAATTAGGGATAAATATTCTTAGGAAATTAATTTTTCCTAGAAACCTCTAGATATCCTTCTTACTTCTAGGCAAAGGAATTGTCTGTATAGCTTCAAATGTTGCTGGATCAATTTTCACCCCCTGATTTGAAACTATATGCCCCAATAACTTTCCTTCTTCCAAAGAAAACAAAGATTTCTTAAGATTCAATGATAGCCCAAACTTCCTGCATTTCAGGAAAGCCTTCTTCAAATTCTCCAAGTGCTCATCATTAGAACCTAAAAAAATAGTTACATCATCCAAATATATGACTACAAACTTGTCACCCACAAATTCTATGTTCATTTCCCTTTGAAAAGTGGCCCCTACATTCATGAGATTGAATGGAATCCTGGCATACATGAACTGTTGGCAATATGATGCAATGTGTTGTCCTTGATGGCAACCTACTTGATGAAGTTGTCCTTGATGGAAACTGACTTGATGAGTTTATTAATGATGTAAATCTGATGTATTTACAAAGAAACTCAGAAGTAACAGAGAAATACATTCCAGTAAGTGCCAGAATAATGATAAAAATGGTATGTCACAAAGCATACGCAGGTTTGTAAAGGCAGAATAGCGTATGTACGTGGAAAAGTACGTGCCAAGTAGCGTATGCCTATTTGCGCTCTAAATTTATAAAAACAGGGGAATTTACCATGGTATTGGCACACAGTATTGAGCGCTGGACTATCTATTTGATCCCGTCCAGGAATACCATCGGAAGTTGTGTGGTTTTGGCTCATGGTATTGGTAAAAGATAAATCTATTTAAGGAGAAGAATATCATAGTGCAAGTGTGTGCATAGGTCTGGGTTTTAATGAATACTTCACTCTGAAGTATATCTGCATGGAATGGAAACAGTTTATTGATTGATCTGAATTAATAATGCACCTATGAAGAAAATGATGAAGAGGGATCTCTAGATCCGAAAATGACTATTCTAGATCTGTTTATGGAATGTTTAGATCTGTGATCTAGCGAATCTTTGCTGAAGTAAAGGATGAGATCTGAGTTGTTTATCTAATCTGAAGAGCTGCACAGTCCTGAAAATTTTTTGGTCTATACGCAGGTTCATTTCATGAAAAGCGCGTGTATACGCAGGTCTGATTAAAGAAAAGAGCATATGGCCGTTAGGGTTTCTGAAGAACAAAATACACTAAAGTATACGCAGGTTTGTCTCTGTGAAAGCGCGTATATACGTAGGTTCAGTGAAGTAAAAGCGCGTATGGAATCTAGGGTTTTGCTAAAGTGTGTGGAATAAAATGTCTGATCTATTTTGTTGTTTTACTGCTATCTGTCAATGATGTATTCATACAGATCTAGGTTGTTTGAATGTTGATTATGCTGTTGATTATGTTGATTGAAGATCAAGATGTTGGTTGATTGGTTGATGATTCAATGAATGAATTGATGGGGTTATAAGTTTCAGTTTGATGAATGTTGAGCTTAAATGTGTGGAGTGGGTCCAGTCTGAAAATCTGATGAAAAGTGGCCTACAAGGTATGTTGTATGGAAGCTGATGGATCTAGTATGAAAATTGATGAAACGTGGTCCATGGTGGTGCTGAGGGTCGAAGCCTTCAGTGAGGGGGCTGTAGCTCCGTTCTAGTGGAGGCTTGTAAACGAGAGAAGGGGGTAGTAGCTCCCTTCCAGGAGAGGCTGGTAAACGAGAGAAGGTTGTAGCCTTCTGCAGGTGGGTGCCTGCGTGCTAGTATGAGTCTGCGCCAGTACATGGTTGTAAGAAGTTTTCTTTATAATAAGTATTGAAGACAGAGATGACGACAACGGTGGTTTTCTCCCGAATTGGGTTTCCACCTTAAATCCTGGTGTTCATGTGTGTTGCTTATGTGTGATGATTTATTCTGTTCTTACTGCACATGTTTACTGCTTACTAAACTTCTAATGAATGAATGATGCAATGATCTAAGTAAATAATTATCTTCATAATGAGATCTCTGGTAATACGCAAGTTTTATTAAGGATATCCGTGTATATACGCGAGTTCTGTTCAGTAAAGTAGCGTATGGGTTTTAGAGAAAGAAAAAATAAAAAATTTTCAGTCAGCTCTAAATACTGATTCACCCCCCCCCCTCTCAGTATTTTTCCCAACAT